>ML111250.1:31455-55242 GCA_003697995.1 Taxidea taxus jeffersonii
GGTTGACGCCCACTGCCTAGCACACTGATGCAGAGCGTGGCCTGGTTCCAGAAATGTCCAGGTTCAGATATTATACGGTCCCTAGCACCCGCCCACCAGAGCCTTGAACCAAGGGAGGAAAGACACCTGCATTAAATCCTTCACGGCAGGCAGCCCCCCAAAGCAAAGAGGGCAGAACTGAAAAACCCACGGGAGACTGATTCTCCATCCCACCAGAGCCCAAGGGAGACCTGGGCCAAACTCAGCTGTCAATGGAAAAAAGTAACAAACCACAAACTGCCACCACCATGGAGGGAGGGCTGCCCCAAGGGGTACTGGGGCCAGGAGAATGAGGGTTGGTGGTGACCACAAGGGAGGTGTCACCCACCTTACCTTACAGCCCCAATTCACCTGCAGTTCAGAGGGAGCTAGTAATACAGCTCCCCGGGTCAGCCAGCACGACCCGCTCATTCCCACGAGCCTCCTCCAAGACCACCCGTCTGCTTCTGTTTCATTCACTCCGGTGGTCACCAAATTCTTCCCGATGTTACTAGAAGTCAGCCTGCCTGCAGCCCCTTGAGGGAATGGGGAGCAAGGGTGACCCCTTCCTTGCTCACAGGGGACCCTCTCCACCATCACTGGCCACCTCACTTCCCCCTGGCCATTCTCCACCAGCGTGAACACAGAGGTCCTCAGAGCTCCCTGCCCATCCTGCCCATGATGAGGACACAAGGTCTGCCTGCTGACAGCTCCAGCCCTGCACCATACAAACATTCCTCCAAACAAGCCCAAATCTGAAGGACGCAGCCTGCTCCAAAATCCACCCCCCAAGACAGGCTCCCACCCACACCAACAGCAAGCAGCAAAGAGACACCACGAACGATGGCCACCACTGGCCACCCTTAACCGTGCCAGCTTTCCAGAGCACTCAACTCTGGTAGAGGACCGCCACACTGGTAGTGGGGACGGGGTCCTGGGATGCCTGTTGAGGCCGACTGGGGGAATAATGAGGAATCAGCTAATTACAGTCACTGAAGGCACTGTTATATGGTTTATTAAACTCTGCAAAGAAAACAATGCAGCAACATCCATCAATGCAAATGCTTTTCCATACATCAAGCCCTTGAATATTTCCTCAGTCCAAGTAGAAAAAGAGCTCTACACATGTGTACACACAAGCACATGTCCCAGCAAGATAACCTCCGTACGTAAAATCACGATGTAGAAAGCAGCAAAGGTGCGTGCGTGGCTACAGAGACAAAGGCCCAGTATCTGGACAAGGGCATGTTACACCGTGAAAGTTTGTCTGTGCATGGACCCAGCACTTAGACCAGATGCTGAATCATTTCCAGATGCTACCGTCTAGGACAGCCTTTGTTAAGGAAGAGGAGAAAAAAAGCTTGCCCTTCATGTCCAGATAGTTGGGTTCAGGTTACACGAAACAGGATTAGTTCAGAAAATAGTGCAACTTCACAGCCAAGGCGAAAACCAAAGAACGAAAAACATGTAGGCAGCCGACAGGACTACGGGACTGAGCAGTTACAAAGGCCCGAGACTCCTGGTTTAATTCCAACTCCCCTCCCTCTACCCCACCCGTGTATTCTCACCTTGAGGGGAGGGGGTCCCCCTTATGCCTAAGAACAGGGCTGGCATTCCTCCCACAAAATCCAGTGGCATCCAATGCAGGGGAGGGATGTCAAGGCTTGGCTCCTGCCTGTGCCTGGCTGTCATGCCTGCCTCAAGGCTACGCCAATCAGCTGGCCAAGCCTCCGCCAGTGACTCTCTCCCCTGAGCAGCTGCCACCGAGGACAAGCAGTGTTGGTGCCTGCAGTCCAGGTGCACAGGAGGAAGAACTGGCAGAGAAGGGGCCAAGAATGGTGGGGGTCCCATGCCCCAAGGGCCCACTAGCACCTAAAGCCCAGGCAACAGTCTTCTGGCGAAGCCAGAATCTGAATGCGTGCATGGCCCACACCGCCCCACGCTGGCCTTTGCCACCAGCCCACGCCACCTGCCCTTTCCAAGAGAAGAGCCTCCAAGCACAGGTCCATGTGGGTCCCACTCACTCTCCTGAAAATCATTAGTCACAGAACTGCAGGGCTGGAAGGTCACTCACTGGAGGTTATCTCGCCCAAATCACCTATCTCCCAGGTGAGAAACCAGGGCTCAGAAAGGTTAAGCAACTTGCCCAAGGTCACCCAGCTCACAGGCTGAAGAGCTGTGACTAGATCCCAAAGCTGCCTAGCTCAGCCCACGCTCCTTCCACTGGGCTGAGTTCCTGGAAACCAGCTGCTGCTCCCAGTCCTGGGAGGCGAAGGAAGTGACAAGGAGGATAATCAGGCGGTGGTGGTGGTGGCCAAGGAAGGCGGCAGCGGCAGTCGCAAGACCAGGAAGCCTGGGTGGCAGCCACAGCCACTGCATCAGTCAGAGCAGCAGAAGCCACCGCACACCTGGGTCACGAGGAATCCCAACGTGGAGGAGGGGGCTGCAGGAGGGAGAGGCCCAGGAGCCAGAAGCCCCAGGTGCCAGTCCTGACTCTGCCCCTGACAACCAGCCATGCCTCGGCCAGGTCAAGGTGCAGCGGTAGGCCCTATCTCCCCGGGTGGACAAGAGGACCCTGCAAGCCCCCAGCCCCCATGGCCAGTCTCCTGGCCCTGACTGTAGCTTCGGCTGCACTTGCCGGCTACAGGGCCTCTGGTGAGTCACCTCACCTTTCTGGGCCTCCACTCCTTGGCCTGGGATGAGGGGACGTGACAGGGCTGAAAATGCAGCTCCTTGGTAAGAATGCCCAGGAGGCTAGGGAAGCCAGAGACGCGCCCCCAGATGACTGGCTCCCCTGCGCCACGGCCAACGCTGACCCAGAACAAGGGGCCCACGTGGGAGTCAAACGCCTCGGAGACAGGCTGAGTGCCCACTGGGGACCGGAGGGGACAAATAAAGTGTGTCACTGCTGGCACTCAGGTCAGGAGGCGAGCAAACACACGCACACGCCTCCTCCCACGCAGCATTGTTCCCGGTGCCTCCGTCAGCACTTCTGCCGGGCTTGACAGCCGGGGCTTCCTAATAGGGCAGGCTGGACCCGGCAGACACCCGGTCACTTCCCCTCTAGCGGTCCTCGGGGACGCGCCACTGCCTGGGGATGGGGGAGGTGCCAGGAAAGCCAGGCTTGTCCTCAACAAAGGACTGGGAGCCAGCCAGCGACATGGAGGGGCCCCTGGGGCCCCTCGTACCACACACACGTCGACTCCTCGGTCCTCCCACCTCTTCGGGCATCCCTGACGGTAGGTAGTCACCCAGCAGCGGAGAGCTCACTACCTCCCTCACCCGGCAGCGGGGAGCTCACTACCTCCCTCCAGGGGCCTCCTCTGTGACCACCTGGTGTCCAGATTCAGGAGAGCAGAAGCCTCTCCTGTGTACACATCCACCTGCGGGCTGTGGTTCTCTCCTGGATCCAAACACAGCAGCATCCTACAAACCGGCCGCCTGGAAGGACAAAGGGCACAGCTGGCTCCTTCCCTCACCCACCGCCCCATCCTGACCACTCTCGTCCTCTCCAAGGCTGCCAGGCCAAGACACTAACAACTCCAAGCTGGACAAGCTGGGTCTGAATTCCAAATTTCTAAGCCCTATCATCTTGGGGTCTTAACTTCTCTGTGCCTCAGTTTCCTCATCTGTAAAACAGCATAATAATGGAACTGATAGATATAAACGGTTTAGAACGGCACCTGGCACACAGCAGGGCTCATACAGAGGAGACAGGCTTCAGTGAAACCACCTTTAAGCTCGACACCAGCCATTTCCTTCGGCGTTTCTTCATCCAGCTCCCCCACCATCTGGTGACCCTCTAGTTAGCGCCAGACAGCACGGGCCCTGGCTCGAGGCGGCTCTGCCACTTCCTCACAGTGTGACAAGGGGCAAGAAACTCTGTCTCTAAAGCCTCGGTCTCCTCTTCCGAATTAAGAGGATCCTCTGACCTACCTCAAAGGAAGACTTTAAGGATGGAACGGGAATGCGGGGAAGGCACCTTGCTACTATTATGAATTTAATATTAACAACAACAACATCATCCTTCTCCTTTTGGACACAATCCTTGCTCGGTGAGCCTGCGTTCCTTTCTTTCAGCCACGGCCAACCGCTGGCACGTGGACCCAACCGTCAGGTAAAGCCGAGGGTCACTTTCTCACTCTCGCATCAAATGAAGCTTCCCCACCCTGTGCCTGTGAAGTCAGTACTTTTTGAACCCGCGTAAGGGACTTTACATTTATGCCTATTAAATTCCATCCTGTTGTTTTCCCCCTGGAATGGAAGCAAGGAGGGTTCGCTCATCAGCTCTGACTCAACCAGCATGGAGGTGCTATCCCCAGAATGGCGATCCCCAAGAGGTGACAGGGTCCAGAGAAGCTGGCCTCCCCAAACTAGGCAGGGGACAGCTGCAGCTGTGAGGGCCCGGGCCAGCTCTGCCCTCTGTCTGCCCAACGCCGGGACACGAGAGATGGCTCTGACTACCCAAGTTCTATCAGGCAGGAGGGAAAGTGCCATCCTCTCGAAAGGAAAGCCACGTGTAAACTGTCATCACAAACGCAGCCCCTTCTCGGGGCCTCCACTGCATCCCCCTCCCCACCGAGAAACGTGCTTCATTTCTTCAACATCAACACAAATCAGATTTATGACATTCCGCTGATAGTTCCAGGATGGCGACTGAGCAAGCTGTGCTTCCTGGGAACAAAAGGCACTTGTGCCTAAGTGTGCAAGGAAGAGGAGCGAAATCTGCCTCTTGGACTCCGGGTCTGGCAATGGCAGACCACGGGCAGAAGCCGTCATGCACGAGGACCTTTCTGCCATCTGCCCCGCGGTGGCTGCAGGCACAGAGGCAGACTCAAGATCAAGATCACACGTCCAGCCAGACTTCAAACTGGCCCACCACAGTCCACAGAGGTTCACGCCATTTAAAGCCTCTCTCCCCTGAGGCCAGACCTATCAATTTCACGAACCCTTTCTGGGACTGGGAGCGGCCCAATGAGGAACCGAGACCCATGGCCTGTCCTTGGGGATGGGGCGGGGGTAGACGGGACACGAGAATACAGGCACCATCGTGGAAGACAAGCACTCTATTCCCTGGAAGGTGGTGGAGAAGCAGCTGGGGGATTGGGTGCTCACTCGGACTTTCAGTTCCTATGACTTCTCCTAGGCTAAATGAAGCAGAGGGATTCCTGGGGAATGCAGGCAGGAAAAGAAAGCAGTCGGGGGAAGGGCAGGACAGAGTCTCTCAGAGGGACTGGGAGCAAGAGCCAACGTGACATCGTGGTGCAAGCACGAGCACCAGAGCCGGAGAGACTCAAATTCTAGCTTCACGGCTTCCTGCATGGCTTTGCACAGATGACTTAACCTTTCTGAGCTGCGGCTCCCACATCAGCAGAAAATAGGGAATGAACAGGACCATCCCCAAGGTTCTCCTGGCAGTCACCCTCAGGTTCTGGCCAGGAACTTCTGCACCTTTGTCAAGTCCTATTTAAATCTTTCTCTGCCATCCAGAGGAACTATTAATATGGTAATGCGCCTAGTTCCCTTTCACCTAGTGAGTCTCTGCAGTAGGCAAGGCAAATCTAGATTAAACAGGAGGCGCCTGGGTGGCTCAGCGAGTTAAGCGTCTGCCTTCGTCTCAGGTCATGATCTCAGGGTCCGGCCGGCATTGGGCTCCCTACTTGGCGGGAGTCTGCTTCTCCCTCTCCTCCCCATTCATGCTCTCTCTCACTGTATCTGTCTCTATCTCTCTCTCTCAAATAAATATATAAAATCTCTTTTTTAAAATGTAGATTAAATAGACACTGCCTGACATGGCCCCCTATCTTGGGGGACCCACCCAAATCCCTCCCAAATCCCTCAGAGGCCCTGGCCCCTCACCTCCCAACCTCCTCCCCTCCTGCTTTGGGGGTACTAACAAGAAAGGAACTGGATCCAATTCCCACCCAAGTTTGGTGGGCACCCCAGCTGCCATCCACCTGGAGGAGTAAAGCCAGTACTGGCTGGAGCTTCCCAAGCCCCGAGAGCCAACGGGCACCTGGCAGGCATCCCACCTCTGCAGACTAGCCTGGTTCAGCAGCTTCTCAAAGTCAACAACGGAAGGTTTTCAAATCCTAAAAGGCTTCTCAAGCCCCTTCTAATCTGTCTGCCATTTTGTTTCGTCTGCTCAGCTCCAGTCAAGGGGAACTTGACATTTGGAATACTAACTGCAAATAATCCCACACCAAGGATAGGGCTGGCGTGCTGCAGTGTCAGCACGTGGCTCACAAGGATGGTGGGGACACGCCAAGACATTCCAGCTATCTGCAGAGGGTCCCAGAAGGCACATGGCTGGTCAGGCCCCACGGCCACCTGCAGGGGGACCACACAGAACTATTAGCCCCCTCAGGGGCAGGAATGTCTTGAATTCACTGGCCTCTCACTGGCCTCTCAACACCGCACCTACGCATGGGGGAAGAGAGATGCTAGGTTGGAGGCTCTGCTGGCAGAACCTTGGTCAGATCGATGAATGCCTACGAACAGAGCAAGTGGAAAGGACAAGGAAGCCGTACTCTTGCAAATTCGAGGTGTGAGGCCCGGCTCTGAAGTGCCACACCATGCAAGGCTGCCTCAGGCCCAGTGCTCTCTGCTCTGTACATTTGCATTCGGCAATAGCTCCCACAATTGGTCTTCGCAGTGGGGTCCTCCAACAGCCCCACAGTCCCCGGGTGACAGGCCTCAAACAGCAGGCAACGGAGGTAGGACCACATGCTTGGCCCCGTCACGCACACTTGGGTTCCGTGCACAAGACAGGCCAGAGCCCAGGGTCTGGGGAAGCCAGCCGCCTTAAACCCTCCAATGCAATAACCCACCCTGGTCTGCCCTTTGGGCAGGAAGTGGTGCCAGAAGTGCCCACAGGCCCGGAGAGATGGAGACTTCAAGGGCAGGCTTTGTGTGGCCCAGGCTGACCTCCAGTCTCCAGCCTCTGAAGCAACAAGAGCTTGGCTGACACACAGCATTTTTTTCCCCCTCAAACTTTTCAAAGACAGCACGCCCTTTGGGTATAAAAATAAAACGCCAAGGGCGCCTGGGTGACTCAGTGAGTAAAAGCCTCTGCCTTTGGCTCGGGTCATGATCCCAGGGTCCTGGGATCGAGCCCCGCATCGGGCTCTCTGCTCAGTGGGGAACCTGCTTCCTCCTCTCTCTCTCTGCCTGCCTCTCTGCCAACTTGTGATCTGTCAAATAAATAAATAAAATCTTAAAAAAAAATAAAAAATAAAAAATAAAATGCCAGGACTTCAACTGAGTAATAAGATATAATGATATAAAGATATAAAATAAGATATAATGACTTATAACCACCCATAATGTCACATATGTATACAAATAAAGCTCAACAGCAAAGAGAACCAAAATGCATACTTGAAACTTCTTGTCCCCAATTCCCTAACTCAACTCCTACAACTCAATGCCTCCTCCAGGAAGCCACCTCTGATGCCCCATGTGATCCTGGTGCCCCTCTTCCACGTTCCCACAGCCCCTGTGGCCCCTGCTAAGACAGTACGGGGTCTCCAGTACCTACAAGAAAGCCCAGCCAAATTCAACGTTTACTTTCCATTTCCCCAACTAGACTACAAAATCCTTGAGGGGTAATACAGTTGACCTTGAACGACAGGGGTACGCACCGCACAGGCCTACTTCCACATAGATTTCTTACTGTGCAGTACTGTAAACATATTTTCTCTTCCTTATGATTTTCTTAGTAACATCTCCTCTTCCTGAGTTCACTTTATTCTAAGAATACACTACAGAAGACATAGAACGTACAAAACTTGCCTTCATCCACTGTTTATGCTATTGGTGAGGCTTCTGGTCAACGGGAAGCTATTAGAAATAGTGACGTTTGGGGGGAGTTAAAAGGGGTACGTGGATTTCTACAGAGTGAGGGCTGACCCTTAACCCCTGAGTTTGTTCAAGGCTCAACTTCACTCTTCAAAGACCTGGAAAAAGACCCGGCGTGTATCACACTGAAAACCCATCTGTTGAATGTAATAAAGGAGTGTGGGAAGCCAAGAGGGCCTCCAGCCTCTGAGGCTGCCCTCCACCCCAGGAAGGAGTCTGCGGTGCCCCAGAACTCTCTGCCCTAATAAGACAACTCCGACCTATCCAGGGTGACCGCCTGGTCACTTTAGGTCCCTCTGCCTTTAGAAAATACATAAACCCAAGGGACGTGAGCCTGAGTTTCCATACAGCCCAAGGCAGCAGAAGGAGTTCTCTCTTCCCGGCTGAAGCTAAACAGGGACCCAACCACAAACATCCAGTAATGCTGAACATGACGTGAACAATGTAAAAATAGCTGCTCTATCTCTTGCCCCCACCCTCCTCCTCAGCAACACAAAGGGCAGAACAAAGTGACACCCCTAACAAGCCTTAGCTTGCTCAGCAGTGGCCAGCCCCAGCCTCCTGCATCTGGACCAGCTGCTGTGAGCCAACAGGGGATTCCAAATTAATTTTAATTACCATAATTTTTCACAGGTACCTGAAACCAGACCATGGCAACAGTGCAAGAAGTCCCCAAGTATGATGCATGAGGGCCGTGGGCCCCTCTGAGCACACAGTTTTTTCCCATGGCCTTCGTTTCATGGGCTACTTTACAGTTTGCACAGTGCTCTCGGAGGACTTCTCTCCCCTACCAGCTCGAATCTAGATTTTGGGAAGAGGGTTTAATAGCAGTCCCTAAAGGGTGGTGCCTTCTATAAAGACCTTGGGTTTCTTTTCTTTTTTTTTTAAAGGAAAGTTGGGAATTGGGGGTACAATTCCTCTCCCACAGGGTCACGAGGAATATTAAAGAACAAAAGGAAAGCATAGTAAAGATTTTTTTTGGAAAGAGAAAGCACCTTTAGGATAATTCATGCTGGACAGAGAGTAGGTGCTTAACGAACACACATGCTCAGTGTAGACATGTCTATACAGCTAGCAGTTAGGAGAGTGAGCTGTCTGGAATCAATGTGCTCACATCGGAATCCAAGCTTTGCAATATTTTAGCTGTAGGATCTTGGGAAAGTTAATTAACCTTTCTGGGCCTCCATTTCATCAACTGGAAAATAAGGATGAGAGTAAAAATTACTTCCCAGGGTAAGTGTGAGTCCAGGGAAATGAATGCAAGTAGAGTACTAGCAGGGTAACCAGCCCTAGCACATGGTAAGTACTCCCCTCTCCCTAAATAAATAAATAAATAAATAAATTTCCCCCTTTTTCTCCTTGGAGGGCAGGGCTCGGGGGAGAAAGGAATTAAAGTGCCTAAAAAGGGGGAAAGGCAAAATGTGTGGTTCGGCATTTAGCTCCCCACTCTGTCAGATGCTGCAAACCAATTCTGGGAGGAAGGGTGCTGTGGGGAGCCAGGACCCCAACAGCTTGTCCGCTCTGGTTCTATCTGAACACTCAGATCTTTCCTCCTCCACCTAGAGGATAAGCACCTTTGAGGAAGGGACTGTGTGTCCTGCTGCTTTTTGGTTAGCCCTCAGGTCCCTGCCATGTGACTGGCATAAAACTTCTGCTCAGTCAATATTTACAAAATTAATTGAACAAATTAATTTCTCTTTCCTGCCTCTGTGCATTCCAGATATCAGAAAGCAGCAGGCTGCACAACGAAAGCCCTCTAAGGGGGCCTGTCTCTCTTTTCAGCTGCAGTAGTATTTGCAAAGGGATCAGGCATCCCCGTGCATGCCGGAGCACCAGCCCACCTGCAGGGCGGTTTGCGGCTGCAGGGAAGCACAGAGGCACTTCCTCGTCCAGGCCCCGTGGGCTCTGTTCTCAGGCTGGGAGAGCAGCATCGAGCCCACCCATGTGCCCAAACTGTGGGAGTCCCCATGCCCGTAGAGGGGAGGAAAGAAGGGGGGAACCAAGGGGCATGTGGCTCCCCGTGAAACCCCAAAAGCAAGCCCAGAGGCAGTGAGGAGCAAGTGCACATTTTATTTTTAGCCACAAATTATGGAAAGTTACTCCGGGAACAGTGCAAATTCTGCCTCATCACCCTCTGTCCCTTTCCAGGAGGCCCAGGGGACAGAGGAGTTCCTGCAGCTCTCTCAGAGGTGGCGAGATAGGACACGGAGAAAGGTGAAGCCCGGTGGACGAGGAAAGGGGGTCTCCAGGAACCACCAGCTCCCCCCGCCAGCACAAATGGCTGGAAGCAGGAGCATCTCCTCTCCTCTAAGTCGCTACCCCTCCACTGGCTAGCAAGGTCCCCACCAGAGCCAATCGGAAAACAGGGGCTGTTGCTGCTGGGAGGCACCAGGATGTGGAATCAGAAAGACCTGAGTTCGGGTGCCGCCTCTGCTGTGCTCTGAATCAAGCGACCAAGTTCACGGAGCCTCCACCTCTCCCCCACAAACAGTGCCTCCCCAACAGAGCCGCCACACAGAGCGAGGGAACAGCCACACAGAGCAAGGGAACAATGCTTAGCATCGGGCGCCTGATTCACTGTCTTTTTAACGACTACACTGGGGCCCAGTTCAAGGTCTTCGACGGCTCTGCTGTGCGATCTCAGTCAAGTCCTTTCTGGGCTCTGGGCTCCGTGTCTCTTCACCCAGCTTGTCTCAGCTTCGAGACACACGGGCTCCAGGAGGCTGTGCACCCTGGCCTAAGGCACTGCGGGCAGAAGTCTCCCTGGTTTTCAAGTGTTAGGCGCTCCACTCGGAAACCACATCCTGACCTTGAAGTGCGCCCGTGCCTCTAGAAACAATAGGAAATCGCAGTGAATCCCGATCCCCCGTGTTTGTCCCCCTCCATCCTCACTCATACTGCCTCCATGGGCCAAACCTGCCATCTACCCACTCCACCAGCGTTTACTACCCCCTTCGCTGTGCCGTGCTGGGCAAACAGGACAGAGCAGTCCCTGCCTGCCTCGAGCTTCACTGCTAAATGCTGTAAAAGGTAAGTTAGTTCTTTTATTACACGTGTGGTCGGCACTACGAAAGAGAAGTACTGGGAGCCTTGGGGGTCTATGTGACAGAAGGCCTGACCCTTGGAGGATCAGGAAGTACCCTTGGGGCCAAGAAGGATGGGCAGGTGCTAAACTAGAGACCAGGGGGCAAAGGAAGGGAGGGACATACCTTCTAGGCAGGGAATGGCATTTGTGAGAAACCAAGAGAAGGCCAAGTGGCTTACAAGTGAAAAAGGAGACCCAACTGCCTATGCTGGGGCTGGCCAGGCCAGTTTGCACATGTGGATTGCGGCCACACTCTATGGGAGGCCTCCTCTATCCCCACCCACCCTCAACCCAGAAGGGGTTTTCTGGAACCTCTGGCTTTGGGTCAAGTTTCCTGCAGACTGAGCCAAAGAGACAGGTAACTGGGGCAGAGCGGCGCAGGACTGGATGGTCTCTGGGCCCAGAATCCAGACATGGCCTGCCATCAAGAAAGACCCTCCTGAAACACACTTTTAGTTTTTCTATGGTTCTGATCCATCCCTGCCTCCCACTCCCACTTATTTGGCTTGTCTTATTTTTATTTATTTTTAAACAGGGGGCCTGCTTACGGTCAAGTTAATGCATTTTTAAAAAGAAAGCCTCGAATGTGCTACAGCCCTCCCTCAGAGGAGATGGTGGATCGATAGCCCTCTGGGTGTTCAGCCTCCACCTCCAGGGGCCAGGTCCACGCCTCACCCCTCCCTGTCCTTGCTCCCTCCCAGGCAAGGTCTCCCACACCCTCCCCTGTACCACTCACAGAGCTGAACCCCGAGAAGCAAAAGGACAGACTCAGGGAAGGGAGAGGACACTGGACAGTCAAAAGACTTAAGTTCTAATGTCAGAGCAGCTTGGAAACCCTGAACAACACACTTAACCTTCCTGTACCTCAGTTTGCTTAACTGAAATGGGGGAATCTGTCTAAAAACCAAGTAATGGGAAAAGGGATCCAGGCTGCTGCAGACTGGAACCTCCCAAGGACCCCAATCTTGTCCGCCAGGTGCCAGGCTCCCCAAGCACGCAGGCTGTGCTCTGGGTGTAGGCGCAGAGCCACCCTGCTGTCACAGATCCCCCTTGCCCACCTCCCCTACTACCCTCCCCCCCGGGGAGCTGCCAGGCTTTGAGCTCCCTCAAGTGAAAACCCTCCCTGTGCTGACAGATGGGAAGTCCTAAAATACAGCGTATGGATCATGTTTCGTGACTAGCAAAACACGCCAGCCGGGATACTTTGAGAACCCGGCCGGTTTTCAGGAACAGGATTTTACACATTTCCCAGGATTGGCGGATCTGAGCTCGCCTCCACCCACCTGCAAAGCTCTGGAGCCCAGATCCTGCACCAAGGAGATACTTAGGACAGGTGGGGGCCTGTAGGGGAGGGGAAGCCCCACAACCAACAGGTTGGCGGTGCCCAACCCCCTGCGGCTTTTGTTATTACCATTTATTGAGCACCTACTACATCCCTCGCGGCAAATCGGGTGTTTGGCACATGCTCTCAAACCGCATAGCCCATGCTGCGGTCCTGACTCTGACTCTGATTCCCTGGCCCTGGGCTCCTTATTTCCCCTCTCCGTGTTTCAGTTTTCCCACCTGTGAGATGGGGCTAGGAGTACTGGCCCCTTGCTGGATCATGGGGAAGGGTGGGCACCCAGCCTAACGTGAGTTGCTACTAACAACCACAGTCACTATCCCAACAGCATAACCCGCACATGGCCGTCTGTCACCGCCCCTATCCTACGAAGACAAAATGGGCACCACAGGGCCATGCCAGCCATAGGGCACACCCAGTGGCAGAGGGCACGCCTCTCCCTGAAGGGCCGCAGGGAAGGGTTTAAAAGGTCGTCAAACCCCCAGACTTATCACACACACATAGTGATTTCCACCCGTACTGTTTGGAGGACATCCAACTCATCAGTCCCACGGAAATCTGTGGGCCCGTGAAGGTTAAAGCCATGCTCCATACTGGATCCACATGTGGTTCCCGCTGGCAGAGCAGTCCCAGACTCTAGGACTTGGGAGCAAGGATTACACCCCAATCCCCTTCCCAAGGGAAAGAAACTGGTTCTTGGTAACATGGATTACAAAGAGCTCCTGACTGGGGAAAGGAATGCCACAGGTAGTGAGTGCGTGGGCAAGCCTCCTGGAAGGGAAACCACGTGCAACATGGGTTCTAGCACCTCAGAAGAGGACATGCAACTTGGCAAACTGAGGCAGGCAGTCCGCACTTCCAGAGAAGAGAAGACCAGAGGGGAAGAAGGGAGGTGGTGGCCAAGGAGCCAGGCACAGAGTGGGGAGAATGCTGGCCGAGGGGCTCCTAGGGTTGGATGGCTGGGCTCAAGCAGCCAAGTGGACTACAGATATCATCCCACTGCACCTGACCTCTTAGGGGCATGGATGCATTCTGACAATAAGTGCTACCAGCAAGATATAAATCAAGGTATTACCAGTAATAATCCCTAGATAGTGGAAGTGCCAGAATTTTATCTAATTTCCTTCACCATGAACACACATCCACAATACTGCTTGGAAGATAAGAAACTCATCACTCACAGAGTTACCTGTGTGAAGCCCATCCCCATGCTTGACATCATGAATACTTGTAGAAGTAGACTCTTGAGAGCCCCCTCTGGGGATGGGGGATCCAAGCCATTCCAAGAGAGCTATCACTCTGGAGGCAGAGTGGGGAGACTAAAGTCCATCCTAGATACTTCCTTGGATCCCCTGCGGTTTGGTCATTTAGGGACATACAACTGTCCTCCTGTAGTGACCGACAGAAAGGGCGCTGAATCTTCTGGACTCAACATGTTCTGTATCTTCAGGGTGATGAAGGCCTTGTAAGAGGCGAAAGAATTGGGACGCCTGGGTGGCTCAGTTGGTTAAGCGGCTGCCTTCGGCTGAAGTCATGATCCCAGCGTCCTGGGATCGAGTCCCACATCAGGCCCCTTGCTCGGCAGGGAGCCTGCTCCTCTCTCTGCCTCTGCCTGCCTCTCTGTCTGCCTGTGCTCTCTCTCTCTCTCTAACTAATAAATAAATAAAATCTTTTAAAAAAATTTAAAAAAAATAAGTGAAAGAATTGGGGGAAATGCTTAATTAATTTTTTTTAGTGGGGAGGGGGGTGGGAGATGGGACGAGAGGAAGGACAGTGAGGAGCATGAAGTCCCCCCACCGCCTGCAGACAGCGCTCTGGAGGCTACAGGCGCATGTTGTCAATTTCATCTCTGGCGTGTGTGGTTTTCAGTGGCATCATTTTGAGGATACATATAATCCCAACTTCCTATTTACATTACATTGGTTTTCACCAACACAATAGCTACAAATGCTTTCTGCTCCACTCTTGTCCTCTATGTGGAAATCCTCCTCAGACACAGGGAGACTATAAAGTCGTGGGAAGAATTCTCATGCATGGCGAGTACACTAATCTCACTTCTTCTCCCGTTGCTCCTACAGGAAACTTCTGGGAGGGAAGAAAAGGGGTTGGCCCAATGCATAGGCCACTCACCCACTCCTGGCTTCACGTTTATCCACAACAAAACACAGGGGTCCCTATGAAGCACTATCCCTCCTGAAACGATACAGTGTTTTCCCTTCCAAGAAAACAGTTCCAAGCTCCCATGGCTGCCTGGAACGGACCCCAGGAAGCACCTTCTTAGAAACCTTCTATGTCCTGCCCTCACTCAGGAGGAGGAAACCGAACACTGAAAGAACCTCCAGGTCTAGGGGTTCCCAACCCCCTTCTTCCCCATCACCTTCTTCCAGGGAGCAGGGAGAGGAAATCCTAGCTGGATCCAGGTGGCCTCAAAACTAATAGGGCAGGAAGGGAAAAGCCTGTCTGCCTTTCTGAGGTCACCCCTCAAGTACGTGCATAAAAAAGCCCAGTCTCCACAGACACTTCTCACCGTGAAGGCCACGCAGTCTCTCCTCTCCATGCAGGGCCAACCCCAGAACCTGGCACGCGCAGGGTCCCTAACACAAACGTACTGAACGGACTAAAATTACAGAACCAATGAGGTTCTTAATTTAACGCCCTTTCAAACCAGAGTTTGAACATGCTCTCTGGATCTGGGGCTAGCACGATCACCCTGTGTTGTGGGTTGAGTTGTGTCCCTCTAAAAGATCCCTTCAAGTCCTAACCCTAATACCTGTTCGTGTGACCTTATCCATAAACAGGTCTTTTGAAGATGTAGTTAAGATGAGGTCCTACTGGAGTAAGGTGGAATCTCACCTATGACTGGTGTCCTTATGAAATTAGAGAAACGTGGGCACACAGACACACAGGGAGGACACCATGTGACAACAGAGGCACAACCAAGGAACGCCAAAGACTGCTGGCAATGCCAGAAGCGGAGAGAAAGGCTCAGACAGAACAGATCCTCCTCTAGGGCCTTCGGGAGAACATGGCCCTGCCGACACCCTGATTTTGAACTGCAAACCTCCAGAACTATGAAATATTGCATTTCTGTTGTTTACAGCCAGCCCATTTGTGATAGTCTATTAGTACAACCCAGCAAACAAATCCATCCTGAATTCTCTCCAACACTATGACCTACAACTACACTCTCAACCGCCCCTCCCTCCCTCTCTGCACTGTTCCCAGTGCAGTGTAATGTGACCCACCTTCACACATGCATGCAACCACCCTTGACCTTCCACCACCATCTGCTGGGACAGGTCAGAGTCCTGTCACAGGGACACAAGGTCATCTTTACTGGGTGGTGGACTCTGTCCCTTGGCCTGCCAACTGAGTGCAGCCAAGGAGAATCTGAGGCAATGCACAAGGTATTGGGAAATGCAGAGATGTGGGGAAGAAGGTGGAAGGTGGCTGGAAGTTAAGAGACTTGGCAGAAAGAGGGAGAGCAAAGGAGAAAGTTCAAGAAGGACCCTGAAGGTCAAGGACACAGACAAGAGGCAAAGAAAGCAGACCTCCTCTGCTCTGCCCACCGTAGCCAGCCCCATGCTTGTAATTCTCTCTTCCACCAACTTGACGACTGCCTGGAACTTGACTTCAACAGCCTGCCAAGCAGGTTAACACCGGAGAGCCGACTACCCACAGAGCTGTTGCATTTTGAGCTTCCACAAGGAGGAAGCCAACCTGCTTCCTACCAGGGGCTATGCTTTGATTTGTTTGGGATTTTCAGTGTCTAAAACTTGGTGTGGCCAGGTCAACATGGGATGAGACCAAGATGCTGGCCAGACAGACAAATGAGGTTCAAGGTTTCCAGATGCTGCCTCACCCTTGCCCACTTAAGCAGCAGAGTCACCAGGGGTCCCGAGGTATAAGGGCAGGTGGATCCCAGTCGCACTCGCCTGCAACACTCACACTCCAGACGGAGGCACACAAGCAGCGAGGCCAGCAGACTGACAACAGTTGCTGGGAAGGCTGAGTGGCTGCTAAATCTCACTTCCACTTCTACAAAACCACCAGAAACAAAGGAATGCTCCGGCAGGGACAGCAGCAGCGATGACGGCAATGCACACCTAGTCGGTTAGAGACCACAGCAGGCCCTTGTACTATGATCTTCCTAGGCCCTGGCACTCACACTCAAAGCAAGTCCACAAAACGAAGCTGGCCTTGAGGGTTAGGTGCCAGTGCCGGACAGGCAGCCTGGTGTCTTGTTAGAAACCCAGCTCCACTGCCTTCGAGCCAGAAGCCATGCATCTGGCCAACATGCACCTTTACTGAGCACCTGCTATGTGCTCTCAGTGGCCTCACCTGCAAAAACGGAGTGACAATACCTGCCTTAATGAAGCCCTTCTGAGGATGGAGCGCGGGGACAAACAGAAGATGCCCACGAGAGCCAGCTTGGCAGCTTAGTGTTTTTTAACCTCTCTCCCCTCTACCCATGCCCACTTTGGGTTCAAACACCCTGGCAAGTGTCTTGAAGTGTGTCGCACAAACTGCATAGAGACCCAAGGCCTCCCACAAGACCAGCCCCCAGCACGTCAGCTCCACAAGGACGAGCCGGGTCAGCACCCACGCTGTTCCCTACCGCACTCCCAGCACCTACAAGTGGGCCGGACACAGAAACGTTAGACGAACGAAATAGCTACTGGGTACCACGGATCTAAGGCCCGAACCGTTGGAGGAAGAGGCATCAAAACTGCCATGACACGCTGAACAAGGACAGGAATCTGAGGCTATAAACAGGGAATCCTGTGTCGTCGTTCCCCACCCATGCAACTGGGGAATGAAAGGACCACAGGGTCCTCCTAAACCAGATTAAAAGAGGAAACCAACACGGAGGTGCCTCTGGTTTCAGACTCGGAGAAGCACAAAAGCCCCTCTTGGAACAAAAAGGTAAAGGATTAGTGACACTGTAGTGATCTTCATGGGGGGGGGGGTCACCACAGGAGATAGGAGGCCAATGAGGCGAGGCAACAGGTGTGGAAAGGCCAGAAAAACCTATCAAGGTCATTGTTTTGCAGACCTCTTTTTCAAGAGATGGCTCCCACTTTGGTCACAACTCACAAAATTGTCACTTTTTTAACCTCTGAGAGAGGTTCGGGTTCAGGTTCAAATACCCTGGCAAGTGTCCCGAAATGCATAACACAAACTGCCACCTGGACCTCCCTCAGTCCTTCACCCACCCATGGTCCCTTCAACCATGCACCGGCTGTCATTCCAACTCTTCTGCCCCAGATGAAACCTCACCAAACCCTAACCCGGGGGTACTGAACTAGAAATGCCTTTACCATGCCACCGCTAAGGGCCGTGTCCCACCTGCCACTCCCCACCTGGGACTATGAAGACTCACTAAGATCTAGGGCTGGGGGGGGGGGGGGCATCTGTGCAGAAGGGCAGGACAACAGAGGGACACCTAGAAGACTGGGAATCTGAAGGCCAAACCATGGCCTTGGGCAGGTGACTGGAGGGCAGGTAGCTTCCCCTTCCTGAGCTCCAGTCCCACCAGCCATAAAAATTGGCACAGGATAGTAACAGTCCCTCCCGACAGGGATGTTGTAGAGGACTAAAAGAAAGAACAAGGGAATGGCTCCTAAAGGGTCCTCTTTCAAAGTGAGACACAGATGCTGTTACTAGGTGCTCTGGTCTTCGCTTCCTTACCACAGAATAAGACACCAAAGTGCATGCTAGAAAACTGGCCTGCGCAAGGCAGCCCTTGCAAAGTGGAAGAGGTCCCGTTTTTCTCAAGCAATGAACCGGTCCAAGAAAGGCTGCAGCGCAATTTACAAGGGCCACAGCCAAGAGAGATTTACACGCATATGGCCTTCGGATGGCTTTCTAAGACCGCGCACACCCTCGCTTGGCTGAGGACCTCAGCAGCAAGTAATTTTCTAATTGATTCATTAGCACTCCAATCAACTACTACTTTAGACACAAAGGGCCCTGCTCCGGTCTGAATGCCTGAGCCAGGGATGCTGGCTGCATGGAAAACTCCGGGAGCTCCCAGGTTAGCTGGGCCCAGGGACTATGAAGAGAAGCCCCAGGCTCCCCCAGAAACCATACCTTCCCTGAGGCTGGGGGTGGTGGGGAGACAGGGACGGGGGGACACCCAGAGTCTGGAAATGGAGCCTACAGAGCTTCTTCACTGCTAGAGTTTTCTAACTAGAACATGATTACACAAAATTGCTAAGTGGACAAGAAGGAAAAGAGCCTGGGAGGAAATACGCCCCTCCACTCCCCACCCCACAAAAGAAGTTAGCACAGTGTTCGTCCAGGTGGTGGAATGACAGGGTGACTTTTTCTTCCTTCTACTTTTCAAAATGAGTGTGCACAGGATATAGAATCCCTTCAGTTTTCTCAGGTGTAAAAGCCACAGCAATTACACCCAATTTCCAGTTATTGTAAGGATGAAATTAGACTGTGTATGAATAAGCAGCCCTTGAGGGCTATGGCACTGGACAGTGGGCCAGGCTTACCCAACAGGCTCAGCGACCAGGGGGCCAAGCGGAGAATCAAAGTTACGCTCTGGGAGGTTATAAATTACTCCTGTCACCTGTGAACTGTTGAAGCCACAAATGCTAAAAATTCACTGATCTCAAGGGTAAAGCTGTGATAATTCAAGTATAAATTGAGCTTTAAAAACAATCTTCCTCCATTGTTCCATATTCCTTTGGCACGTTGGATACTCATGAAAGACAAGGTTCCTCCACAGATGAACCTAATAGGAAGGAACTTCCAGCAGATGCTAAAAGGGAATGGTCAGAAACCCCACTGGGCCCTTTCAGGACTTGCCTGCTACCTGTACACCCAGCTGTCGAGGAGTCCTCAAGTGTCACACGGCATTCTGGAAAGACTTCTAATTCACCCGAGCCTGGAGCCGCATACTCAACCCACTCAAGCAGACAGCTGTCCACCCAATCGACCCTCCCACCTACTCATCCGCCCACCGAAACATCTGTTTCTTCGCCATAACCAAACCCCAAGAAACAGTAGGAACTCTCCAGGCAAACTAACAGGCTTCCTTATTACGAAAGATAACCCTCGGTCTGCATAGCCTTGGACTAGACAGGGATCAAGGTACACAGAAGGACCAAAAGCCTAGAGACACTAGCTTCCTCATCAAAATCCAAAACTTCAGAACTGGCACAGGACACCTTAGGAAGCTTGAAGGAAACTGATTCAAGTGCTCCTTCACCTAGCAAGAAATAACTGGTTAGCCCAGGAAGTGACATTCTCCAGGAAAGCCAAATGGGTCCCAGTTTCTTGGCCGGGAGGTATGGAGGCTTTCTCAAGGGACATCGTGAAAAGGAGTCAAACTTGCCCACAAAATGTCCTGAGGGAACCTTTGTCAGAAACTGTCCCCACTGAGTCCATGCCCGCCCCCCCCCCCGCTTCCTGTGAGGCTTCATTTCATCTCCAAACCCCAACCTGGCTTCCCCACACCTCCCACTCTCCAGAGAAGAAAGTCATCCATGTCATGTCTTACTATGGCAACATTAACACAACAAGGCAAACACAGAGTTGGTGGCTATCCTGAATCTTGCCTCATAGGCTCTATGGCAGGAAGCAGCTGCATCTCACTCATGTTTTTGGCCATCCAAGGGTCTACCATGATAGGCACTGTACTTACTACAATCATTACTGTTAACAAAAATATACAGACGAGGCAAAATTTGAGGAAACCCCCCGTCATCTCAATCAGCTGCTTTAAAATGTCAATATGGGGGTAAATTCTTCACCAATTTTCCCTACTCTAAAACAGAAGATGGTTAATGATACCAGAACCTCCACAAGATCTGTGGGGCTCAACTAAGAACCCCCCCATAACAAACATAAAAACTACCCAATCCTATAGAACATAAGCAGACTCTGAGGAGCATACCCTGGATGGCAAACCTGAAAACTGTGGGAGAGACTTGGGGGCAGTGGGTCAGAGGGAAGAACTGGCCCTGATGGTCATGTGTCCTCAGGCAGTCATTCTATCCCCTATGTGGCCCTCAGTTTCCTCATCTGTGAGGAAACCACTAAGGCTCTCCACACTCCCCTGCCATGGGGAGGCCAGGCCTCTTGAGGTCTTCAGCCAGCTCTGGAGCGAATATAGTCTGTCTTATTTATTTTGCATCCAACGAGGCCTCAGCTCTCTAATTAGAACACAGCACATCGGGGTGCCTGGGTGGCTCAGTGGGTTAAAGCCTCTGCCTTCGGCTCAGGTCATGATCTCAGGGTCCTGGGATCGACCCCACATCCAGCTCTCTGCTCAGCGGGGAGCCTGCTTCCCCCTCAATCTCTCTCTCTGCCTGTCTCTCTGCCTACTTGTGATCTCTGTCTGTCAAATAAATAAATAAAATCTTAAAAAAAAAAAAAAAAAGAACAGAGCACATCTATTCTTTCCATGGAAATCAGGCCCATTGTGAAAGAACTTTGGACCAAAATCTCAGCCAAGGTGGGAAAGAGCAAAATGACCTCTACTTTTATATCCCCGAGGTCCCAGAAATCTTCACCTCAACCCGCATGCCCCACTCTACACAGTGACTTACCCACTTACACACACACACACACACTCCTACGTGTACACATAGCCCAACCCCAACAGCTTCAATGCTAGGATCTCTTCTTTTCCTTTAGCTGTTCTGAGATGCTAAAGGCCCTGTGTACCTGCTACCCCCCACCCCCCTGCCAGAGCTGAGAAGCTCTCTCCCCACAGGAAAATTAGAGCTTAGTGTACTGAAGTGAACCACACGCAGAATCAGGACCCAATCTGGACTAACGTCTCCAGATTCCGTGAAAGTCAGACAAAAGTGAGCAGGGTCCTGAGGCTGCCCCCGAGATGAGGCCTGACCCCCCAGTCTCAACGCTACAGTACAGCCCAAAGACAAAAGCTTGAGAAATGCATTAAAATGCACTGAAATGGACAAAAATCACACCCAAAATATTTAAAAACTGGGCAAAACCCTAAGGCCACCTCCTACAGTGACTGAAAAGCCAGTCTGAGGCCCAAAAGTACAGAGAGACTTTGCCGAGATTCTGCTTCCATCCCCAGACCAGGACTGAACAATGGGATAGAGATAGAGAATGACAAGGTCAATGCCAGCGTTTTACAGGCAGGAGACTGTGAGGCAGACAGACCTACCAGCCAAAGCACATGGGGACCAAAACCCAAACTGGTTGCAGGCCCTCAGCTGCAGGAGGTACATCACGTGCCCTCCCAAGAATACTCCCACATCCCAACACGGGGTCATGCTAGCCAGAAATGAGTGAGCCTCTCATCCTACTGCCCCAAGCCAATCCTCTGAACCAGAAAGCCAAACCCAAAGCCAGTGCACCCTACTCTATGGACTCTCCTGATCTTAGGAGGGGGCACGTCCCTTGACCTCCTGCCCTGTTCCCACCCATCAAGACCCACATTCTAGCCCGACCTTCTCACATATCTGCCATACATACAGTAGATGGACAGCCCAACCAGGACCTGGTTCAGTGGGGCAAGTCCTTGTCTGGGATCCAGAAGGCCCAGGAGTGGATACGCCATGGCCTCTGGTCCTCAGCTTCTGCATCTATGAAACGGGAACAGAGAGCCTCCGAAGCTGCCCACCGGGCATTTAACACATAGACCTCTCTGCACAGAGCTTACTCTCTCAACGGGGAGAGGGAGGAAGGCATGTAAAATTCCCTCACAGATCCCAGGCACACTCAACCTCTCTAGAGGGAAGAAATTCAGAAAAGCAAGAAACCCAGGAAGCCAACCAACTAGAAATCCCTTTGAACCCAGGCCCAGGCTAACACAGAACTCCGCAAAGGACACAGCGTTCAGAGAAGCACAGCCTCTACTCATGCCAATTATCAGGCCCACAGGTTTCTGGGCAATCACAGCCAAGGGGAAAAGAGGAGAAACAGAGCAGACCCCTCTGAGAAAGGTGTCCCCAGTTCAAGGTCACTCTAAAAGGAAGGTCCCTTGTAGACTGGGGAGCCTCTCTGGCCAGGAGAGTGGTGTGACCTCCTCCCACTCTGCTAACCGCAACGCAGCCAACACCCAGCCAACACCCAACCAACGTCTGCTGAGCGAATGAATGAAACTAAGCATGTGGTCCCACATCTCTCTGCTCCAGGCACAGGCTGGGAGCACAGGACACAAGCAAATGATGTGCAGAACTGAACTGAATTTCTGGACCACATCTACCTGGAGAGAAATATAAGAGGAGAGAGCCCAGTGTTGACATTGCAATGGGGGGGCCTCCCCCCACCTTAAGGAGCCCCCCCAAATCTAAGGATTCTCATCCAACTAAAGAAGTTCCCTAAAAATCTTTCTACAAAGCCAGTCCCTCTCAAGGCACTAGAAAACAGAATTCGGTTGACACAGTAGTGTTCCAAGAAGGCAGCTATTGTATGCAGGAAAGCGATCCCCAGTGCACAGCCTTCTATCCACACCCCCCTCTTTGTGCAAGGGGACAAGCCCCACATTCGGGCTCCTGGAACCCAGCTCCCTCTCCTCCGCCCACCCTGCCTGGCCAGACCCCCATTAACGCACTGCTAGTGCCATCAACACTGTTGTTTCGGAATGTGCCAGTAACTCTAGTGGCAGGAACAGCAAGCTTTAAGCTCAGCAGAGAAACCAGCTGGAGAGGCAGCCTCATGAAATAATGAAATGCCAAACCAACCCCTACATCTTCTCCAGTCTCTCAGGTCACCTACCAGATTAGAAGGCCTGTTGCTACGGCAACCATATCTTGCAAGTGCCGGCTGAACTTCCCCATAATATTTAACCCTTTCCCAAGCTCCAGGAGGGTGGTGTGCCCTCGAGCCCAAACCCTGGAGAGTTGGCCGGCTCTGGCTGCGCTCTCACACATTAAACCAAGGCTGGAGGAAAACAGTGCGCAGGGAGAAAGGGGAAGGGGGGAGGTCCCACCAAAGCAAACAGATAAAACCAGAGAAAATAAAGGCAGCACACATCCACCTTCCCTTGCCTCTGCTGCCAAGCCACAAAACCACTGCGACAGGACCACGGCGACAGGCTACCACAACAGGCGGCAGCAAACTTTCGGGGCACCTGGCAACTCATGCACAGGGCCCAGGAGCCAGGGAGGAGTAAACAAAGGCAAGATGGGACCGTGCCTGCCCCTCCCGGCCAGGCTCCGTGCCCTTGCGCTACAGACTATTGCTGGGCCCTTCTGTGGTAAGCAGAAGGCGGACAGGAGCCAGGCGGAGGGGGACAGATGGCCAGGCAAAGCACTGGCACTTTCCAGTTGTCTGATAGGCGCCTGCTGCCAAACAAGCTCCCACCTCCCCACAGCCCCCCCACCCCCCCACCCCCTACACACACACACACACACACACACACACTCACTCACTCTCTCTCTCTCTCTTCCTGGAAACTGCGTGCAGGCTCCAAGGCGCTGGGGCTCAGGGGGCCAGTCTGTTCTTCCCCAATCCCCTGCGTCTCCAACACATGGGAGATGCA
>RCUC01166725.1:0-55689 GCA_003697995.1 Taxidea taxus jeffersonii
TTCAGGGTCATGAGTTCAAGCCCTGCATTGGGCTCCATGGGCATGGAGCCTACTTAAAACACATAAACAAACAAACAAAAAATAAAACAACTTCAGAAAAGAAAACAGTTACATCCACAGGAAACCCCATAAGGCTATCTGCTGATTTTTTGGCAGAAACTTTGCAGGTCAAAAGGGATTGACATGATATATTCAAAGTGCTGAAAGGAAAAAAAAAAAACCAAAAACCCAAACCAAAAACAAAACCCTGCAGCCAGGAGTACTCTATACAGCAAGGCTGTCATTTAGAAGAGAAGGAGAGGTTAAGATTTTCCCAGAGATAAAAGAATTCATTGCCACTGGGCGCCTGGGTGGCTCAGTGGGTTAAGCCTCTGCCTTCGGCTCAGGTCATGATCTCAGGGTCCTGGGATCGAGTCCCGCATCGGGCTCTCTGCTCAGCAGGGAGCCTGCTTCCCTCCCTTCTCTCTCTCTGCCTGCCTTTCTGCCTACTTGTGATCTCTCTCTGTCAAATAAATAAATAAAACCTTAAAAAAAAAAAAAAGAATTCATTGCCACTAAACCAGTCTTACAAGAAATGTTAATGGGGACTCTTGAGTGGAAAGGGAAGACCATAAGCAGTAGTAAGAAAAGTGGGAAACATAAAAGCAGTAAAATAAAGTATATCTATAAAAATCAGTCAAGGGATTTGCAAATAAAAAAAATGTGAAATATATATCTAAAAAGTGTGGTGTTTAAAGGAGTAAAAATTTAATGCTTTTAGAATGGGTTCAAACTTAAGTGACCATGAACTGTTGTATGCATAAGATGTTATATATAAACCTAATGCTAAACACAAATCAAAAACTGGTAATAGAGGGGCACCTGTGTAGCTCAGTGGGTTAAAGCCTCTGCCTTTGGCTCAGGTCATGATCCCAGGGTCCTGCAATCGAGCTCCGCATCGGACTCTGCTCTGCAGGGAGCCTGCTTCTTCCTCTCTCTCTCTGCCTGCCTCTCTGCCTACTTGCAATCTCTGTCTGTCAAATAAATAAATAAAATCTTAAAAAAAAAACAACTGGTAATGGATATGCAAAAAATAAAGAGAAAGGAATTCAAATATATCCTTAAAGAAAGCCAGTAAACCCTGAGAAGAGAGAACAAGAGAAGAAAGAAACAGAGAAGAACTATAAAAATTACAGTGAAACAAGTAACAAAGTGGCAATAAGAACATACCTATGAACAATTACTTTGAATGTAAATAGACTAAATGCTCCAATAAAAGACATAGAGTGATGGAAGGGATGAAAAAGTAAGACTGATCTATAGGCTGCCTATTAGAGACTCATTTCACACCTAAAGACACATGCAGATTGAAAGTTAAGGGATAGAAAAGCACTTATCATGCAAATGGAAGTGAAAAGAAAGCCTGGATAGCAACACTTATATAGAACAAAATAAACTTTAAAACAAAGACTCCAACAAGAGACAAAAAAAGGACTCTACATAATGTTAAAGGGAACAATCCAAAAAGAAGATAAAAAAATATGTAAATATGCACCCAATGTGGGAACACCCAAATACACAAAGGAAGTAATCAATTGTAATGCAATAACAGTAGAGGATTTTAACATCCCATTTACATCAATGAATAGATCATCCAGACAGAAAAGCAACAAGGAAACAGTAGCTTTGGATGACACATGGGACCAAATGGATCTAATAGATATATTCAGAACATTCTATCTTAAAACAGTGGAATATACATTCTTTTCCAGTGCACATGGAACATTCTCCAGAATAGACCACATGTTAGGCCACAAAACAAGTCTGAACAAATTTAAAAAGACTGAAGTCATACATGCATCTTTTCTGACCACAACACTATGAAAATAGAAATCAACCACAAGAAAAAATCTGGAAAGAACACAAATACATGGAGGTTAAATAACATACTACTGAACAATGAATGGATCAAACAAGAAGCCAAAGAGGAAATAAAAAGAATACATGGAGACAAATGAAATTGAAAATACAATGGTCCAAAAAATCTTTGGGATGCTACAAAAGTTGTTCTAAGAGGGCAGTTTATAGCAATACAGGTCTACCTTAAGAAGCAAGAAAAGTTTCAAAAAACCTGCCAAACAATACACCTAAAGGAGCTAGTAAATAAAACAAACAGAACCCAAAACCAGTAGATGGAAGGAAATAATAAAAATTAGAGCAGAAATAAATGAAATAGAAACTAAAAAACCAATAAAACAGATCATGAAACCAAGAGCAAATTCTTTGAAAAGATCAACAAAATTGTTAAACCTTTAGCCAGACTCATTGGGAGAGAGAGAAAGAAAGAAAGAAAGAGGGAGCAGACTCAAATAAAATCGATAAGAAAGAGGAGAAATAATAACCAACACCACAGAAATACAATTATAATATATAAGAATATTATGAAAAATTATATGACAACAAACTGGGCACCTAAAAAAATGACTAAATTTCTAGAAACATATATCCTTCCCAAACAGAATCAGGAAGGAATAGAAAATCTGAACAGACCAATTACCAACAATGAAATTGTATCAGTAATCAAAAAATTCCCAACACACAGAAGTCTAGGACCAGATGGCTTCACAGGTGAATATTCATTTATTTTTAAAGATTTTATTTTTAAGTAATCCCTACAACCAATGTGAGGCTAAAACTTACAGTCTTGAGACCGAGAGTCACATGCTGTATTGACTGAGCCAACCAGGTGCCCCTTTACTAAATAGTTAAAGAAGAGTTAATATCTGTTCTTTCCTAACTATTCCAAAAAATAAGAGAGGAAAGAAAGCGTTCAAATTCATTCTATGAGGCCAGCATTACCCTGATACCAAAACCAAATAAAGATACCAAAAAAAAAAAAAAAAAAAAAAAAAGAACTACAGGCCAAAATGAACATAGGCACAAAAGTCCTCAACAAAACATTAGCAAACTGAATCCAACAACATATTAAAAAAGTCATTCACCATGATCAAGTGGGATTTATTCCTGGGATGCAAGGGAGTTTCAATACATGCAAATCAATCAATATGATATATCACATCAACAAGAGAAAGGATAAAAACCATATGATCATTTCAGTAGGTGTAGAAAAAGCATTTGACAAAGCACAACATTCATTCATGATAAAAATCCTCAACAAACTAGGTTTAGAGGGAACATACCTCAACCTAATTAAGGCCATATATAGAAAACCCACAGCTAACATTAAACTCAAGGGTGAACAACTGAGAGCTTTTCTCTTAAGATCAAGAATGTTCACTCTCACCACTTTTATTCAACATAGTCCTGGAATTCCTAGCCACAATAATCAGACACACGCAATAAGAAATAAAAGGCATCTAGATTGGTAAGAAAGAAGTGAAACTTTCAGTATGGTAGATGACATGATCATATATATGGAAAACCCTAAAAGACTCCACCAAAAATACTACTAGAACTGATAAATGAATTCAGTAAGGTCACAAGATACAAAATCAAGATACAGAACTCTGTTGCATTTCTATACACTAATAATGAAGTAACAGAAAGAGAAATTGAGAAAAAAAATCCCATTTAGAATTGCACCAAAAATAATAAAATATCAAGGATAAACTTAACCAAGGAGGTGAAAGATCTATACTCTGAAAACTATAAAACATTGATGAAAGAAACTATAAATGACACAAACAAATGGAAAGAGATGCCATGCTCAAGGACTGGAAGAACAAATGTTGTTAAAATATCTGTACTATCTAAAGCATTTAATGCAATCTTTATCGAAATACTAATAGCACTTTTTATAAAAGTAGAACAAATAGTCCTGAAATTTGTATGGAACCACAAAGGACCCTCAAATAGCCAAAGCAATCTTGGAAAAGTTGAACAAAACTGGAGGAATCACAATCCCAGATTTCAAGATATACTACAAAGCTGTAGTAATGAAATCACTATGGTACTGGCACAAAAGTAAATTCACAGATCGATAGAACAGAATAGAGAGGCTGGAAATAAATCCACTATTACATGGTCAATTAATCTTTCACAAAGGAGGCAAGAATATGCAATGGAAAAAAAACAAGTCTTTTCAACAGATGATGCTGGGAAAACTGGACAGCTACATGCAGAAGGAGACTGAACTACTTTCTTACATTGTGCACAAAAATAAACTCAAAGTGGATTGAAGACTAAATGTGAGACCTGAAATCATAAATATCCTAGAAGTGACATAGACAGTAATTTTTCAGACATTAGCTGTAGCAACATTTTTCATTTGTCTCCTGAGGCAAGGGAAATAAAAGCAAAAACAAACTACTGGGACTGCATCAAAGTGAAAAGCTTCTGCACAGCAAAGGAAACAACCAAAAAACCAAAAGAAAACCTACTGAATGGGAGAAGATGTTTGCAGCTGACATAACCGATAAAGGGTTAGTATCCAAAATATATAAAAACCAAAAAAGCAAATAATCCAATTAAAAATGGGCAGAAGACATGGATAGACGTTTCTCCAAAGAAGACATACAGATGGCAAATAGACACATGAAAAGGTGCTCAATATCATTTGTCACCAGGGAAATGCACATCAAAGCCACAATGAGATACTATCTCACACCTGCCAGGAGAGCTAGACTCACATACCTAAGAAATAACAAGCATTGGCAAAAATGTGGGGAAAAAGGAACAGTTATACACCATTGGTGGGAATGCAAACGGTACAGCCACTGTACAAAATGGTATGGTGCTTCCTCATAAAATTAAAAATAGAAATACCATATGATTAAGTAATTCTACTCCTGGGTATTTCCATAAGGAATATGAAAATACTAATTCAAAAAGATACATGTTCCCTTCTGTCTATTGTAGCATCATTTACAACTGTCAAATTATGGGAACAGCCCAACTGTCCATTGATAGATGACTTGGTAAAGAAGATATAGTATATATATATATATATATATATATATATATAATATGTGTGTATATATTTATATGCATAAATATATATATATATACAATGGAATATTAGTCATAAAAAAGAATGAAATCTTGCTATTTGTAACAACATGGGTGGATCTAGAGGGTATAATGCTAAGTGAAATAAGTCAGAGAAGGACAAATAACATATGATTTTATTCATCTATGGAATTTAAGAAACAAACAAACAAAGGGGAAAAGAGACAAAAAGCCAGACTCTCAACTAGAGAGAAAAAAACCTGATGGTTACCAGAGGGAAGGTGGGTAGGGGGAAGGGTACAATAAGTGAGGGGATTAAGAGGACACTAATTGTGATGAGCACTGAGTAGTGTATAGAATTGTTGAATCATTATATTGTACACTTGAAACTAATATAACACTGTATGTTAATTATACTGAAATTAAAATAAAAAAAATAGAAAAAGAACAAAGAACAAAACTGAAAATGGAAGGAAGCTGGATATGTCATGAATATCAGTGGTGAGCCACTGAGGTCTTTCCTACCCCTGGACTTTTCAGTTATATAAGACATTAAATTCCCTTATTTATTTGCTTTTTATGGTTTATCTCCAAAGATACCCTACACAACACAGATAAACATTCTCTCATTTTATTGCTGAAGGAATTGGAGCTCAGAATGTTTGAGTGTGGCCCGATACACTGATCCTTTAGAAAACATCCAAGGTCACACATCTAGTGAGGTTGAATCTGGGATTGGAACCCAGGCTGTCTGACTTCAAAGCCCATGCACTTAACCACCAAGCTACTTTTTCTTTTCAAGAGAACTGTTATATAATGCAGATGTCAGCTATTGAACACTGGTTTATTCTCTATGTGGGGACTAAATCTAGAAACTGAGAAGTGAAGCCAGGAAGTATGAGAAAGAACATGACTTGGGTTGCATAGCATAGGAGCCACTGTTTCTGCCTGCCCAACACTTCTCTTCTGCTAAGAACCCTTCCACCCTCCACTATCCCTGCCCTACCCACTCTCAGCCATGTGGCTCAGCTGTCCAATCAGATTTTTGCCCCCAATCCCCTCTGGAAACTTTTTTTTTTTTTTTTAAGATTTTGTTTATTTATTTGAGAGAGAAGGAGAGAGAAAGAGAGCATGAGGGGGAGGGGCAGAGGGCGAAGAAGAAGCAGACTCCCCACTGAGCAGGGAGTCTGATGTGGGGTTCAGTTCCAGGACCCAAAGGCAGCCACTTAACCAACTGAGCCACCCAGGCGCCGCTCCCCTTCCATCTTCAGAATCTTGAGTCTCTCTTCAGGCAAAGACTGGATGGAGCAGTCATCTGTGGGAAGCACATGGGAGGGGAGACCATGAGCTCCTGCAGGGGCTTCCAGGTGCCTGTCCTTTCTGAGGTCTGTTTCTTCATCTGTTCTTAAAATTCTAAGAGTTCCTGCCACATCCTCCTACACAAACCTCTTTTGGCCTTAAATTAGCCAGTCTTGGTTCCTGTTGCTTGTAACAAAACATCCTAGGTTATACTTAGGACAATATTCAAGGCTCTACTCCTAAGGCCACCTGTACATTTGGTATTTGGATAATTGGTGGACTGCAAGGGCATGTGGTTATTTCCATGTACCAAGAAGAAGATGGTCCAGATGGTCAGTTCAACCTGCCTATCTCAGGAGTTTCCATTTTAGCAACATTCAAAAGGATTCTTTTAAGAGGGGTTGTGAAAAGTTCCATTTAAAAGCTATCAAATTATAATGAGCAAATTAGGGGCACCTAGGTGGCTCAGTGGGTTAAAGCCTCTGCTTTCAGCTCAGGTCATGATCCCAGGGTTCTGGGATCGAGCCCCGCATCGGGCTCTCTGCTCAGCAAGGAGCCTGCTTCCCTTCCTCTCTCTCTCTCTCTCGGCCTGCCTCTCTGCCTACTTGTGATCTCTGTCTGTCAAATAAATAAATAAAATCTTAAAAAAATAATGAGCAAATTATATATGTTGTACTTATTAATATATAGAGGGGTACTATAATTAATTATAGCATTAGGTATATTTTTATTTACCCACTCCCAGCACCACTCAGTTAAGGACTGGTAAAATCTTACGGCTGGTTGAAGACAAAGAACTCTAATCTTTATCCTGATCTTGGGTTTTTCCTCACATTATTCTCTCCTTGAGTTTCATGGTCAAAGGTATCAATGATTCCTCTGTTTCCTGCTCTCAGAATGCTTGGAGGGACTGTTTATCCAGCCCCTGGAGTTTGGGACCAAAAAAACCCCTATTTCTGGAAAAGGATGGTTGTGTTTACTGAGCTCCTGGAAAACAGCAGGATTTTCTCTGAGTTTCCTCCTCACTCACTACCCCCTTTTTCATATTGCCCCTTACTCCATATTTAGGACTGGTGTCAGCTTGTACTAATCTTCATCAGTTGCCCATAGTGCTTGATGGATGCTCAATTCTTGAGTCAGCACCGACAAGTTCAGGAAATAGAGCCAGAGCATCTGCTGTCCCAAGAGAGAAGGGTAAGGATTCAGGATGAAAGTGTACTGCCACCAGGCTAGATATTCACTGAGCAAGGCTGAGCTCTGAGGGTCTTTTTAGCCCTTCTGGGTCACAAAATTATTTTCCCGTCTTTGTTCGATCTGATTAAACTTTTTACTCTCAGAAAGGGTTTTTTCTTTTTCTTTTCTTTCTTTTTTTTTCTTCAATAAGCTTGGTGTCCTTTACTGCCATCTAGCTTCAGTAATGGGCTACCCTGGTCCCCTAGAGAGATTTTTAACTATAAACTTCAGAGTGAAGGGATAGGAGTTTCTGTTTTGTTTTTTTTTCTCTCTCAAAAGGTCTATTTCTGTGTAAATTTTTGGGTACAAAAGGAAACTTACTTGGCACAGTTCTGGGTCTCTGGCAGCAGCTGTGTTCTATGTTGGATCACAAAGTCGTGTTATACCAATGCCTTACAACATTAAGTGGACAAATCTTTCTCGGTACAGATTCTCAACAATACAGTTTCCTATAATACACCTAATCTTACATAAAAGAGCTAGATCCTCATATATATATATATATATATGTATATATATATATATATGAAGTCCACTAAATATAAAAAAATGGAAATATCAAGAAATAATAGTATAATCACATGGTGGTAAGTATTATAAAAAATAGTTAAGAGAGCTGAAAATACTTACTTCTGAACAGTTATTGTTATGTCTTGTAGATTTATTTTGGTTCTTAAACTTACAACTTTTTGACTTTGAGGGAAATGAACCCTCTGAAAAACGGCATCATTTTTTCCTTCCGTGGACACAAAATTTGTTTTGTCTCCATGGATTATGTATGTGGTCTCAAAGTTCCCCCCCTTTTTTGTTTATTTTGAGCCCACTCTTTCATGTTAGTGGCTTTTCCCAAATATGTGATATTCATGGCTATAAGCTCATACTGAAGCGTGTGACACTGAGTATAAAAAGAAAAGTAAAATGTAGGAGCTCCGTGTGTGTGGGAGGAGATTATTGAAAGGTATCCTGAACTGTTGAATAACTGGAATGGGTTTCTTGATTAGGGTCCTCCAAATGACAGTCTCTGTAGGATTTTTTCCCCCCTTGGACTGGTGTTTTTCCAATGTGACTTTGCCATCTCTCATCAAGAGGTGAGTCTATTTCTCCATCGCCTTGAATCTCATAGGCCCTCGGACTATTTTGACCAGTAGAATCCAGTGGAAGTGATGTTGGGCCAGTTCTGGGCTTGGTCTTTAACTAGTCTGGCAACTTCTGCTTCCTGTGTCTTGAAAGCCACTATCCATTTAACAAGTACAACTATCCTGAGGCCACTCTGCTATGGGAAGCCCAAGCCATGGGGAGAGGTTCTGGAGAACGAGATAGCTTGTGGGGAGAGGGAGAAAGAGAGAGAGAAGATGTGAAGGAGAGGGAGGAGGAGAAAGAAAGAGGAAGGAAAGAAAGAACAAGGTCAGGTATCGCTTAGGTGCCATAAGGTGAGTGATGAAGCCATCTTGGAAATGGATCTTTCTTCTTGGGCTGCCCCAGTGAATGCTATGAGGATCAGAGATGACCTGGCCAGCAGAGCCCTTCCTTAATTCCTGACCTGTGAAACTGTGAGCAAAGCAAAATGGTTGTTTTAAATCACTAAGTTTTGGGGTCAGTTTTAATGCAGCAATAAATAAGAGAAACACTGCATTACATAGATTTTGAAAAAAAAATCCTTTGGTTTCCAAGCTTCTGCGGACTCTTTATGAAGTATGAAGTATCCCCAGTTCTTGAGCCTTCTGTCACCCAGATCAGCTTGCTTCTGGCTTTTCCCTTCTGCCAGCTGAGGTTTTATTTTTCTCAGGTTTGCTCTAAGTCAATTATCACTAGTTCATTTGCTTTTCAGCTTACAAAATTTAGTTACTCTAATTTCTCTTACTGTTTTCTTTTTTTGCAGGTATATGCTTTATTCTTTCCTTACCATAATTTTTATGGCCTTTGGCAGGCAGTGGAGGTAAATATACACATTTATTTTTTCCACATTTAACTGAATGCTTCCTATAAGTTTTTATTGACTATTTAGAATGACAATAGGGATTTGGGGCCTTGGGAATAGAGAAATAATAGTTTTTGAATTTTTTTTTGGCCCAGGGAAAATTTTCTGATTCCTCCATAAAAGGTGAGAACTGAGTAGGGCTTGTGGGGAATAGGCTCTTGGTTGTCAAGGGAAAAAAGGACACACACACACACACACACACACACACACACACACACACACATTCCATTCTGTGTTTGTAATTGGGTAAGTTCATGAAGATTCTTGAAGAAGAAAGCCCTACTGTGAGACTTTCTAGGATCAAGATCACTTACCATTCAGGTGTTAGTTCACTAAAAGGGAGGGTGACATGATACGTTAAATGATTACAAGAAGATTACAAGAAGATTCTTGATTACAAGAAGAGGAAAAAGAAAACTAAAGTAAGATGGGATTTTGTAGAACATAGAAAAAGCTTAAAACAAAGGTCACTTAGAGAGTTTTAAATTCTCAGGTAAGGGTTTAAGAACTTCTCTGACAACATGAGTTAGAATTCTGAAGGGAGAAGAATGAACCAGGCTTTTGTGAGGTTCTTGTTCAAGACAGTGATGTAGGAAGATCCAGAACTCACTCCCTCCCACACACACATACCAAATCTAGAGCTATATATGGAATATTTTTTTTTCTGAAGAAACTAAAAACTAGCTGAGCAACTCCTACACATTGGGCAAACAAGAAAAAAAAATCCACATCAAAGTTGGTCGAAGAGCCCAAGACACAATCTTGCCATAAACCCCACTCTCGGCACTGTGACCTATAATCAGAAGGGAGCTCAAAACCCGGAGCTTCTCCCTGAGGAGTAAAGGGTTTGTATTCCACATCAGACACTTCAAATTTTAAGACCTGCACCTGAGAGATAAGCTCTTGAAATATCCAATTTTGAAGATCAATGGGTCTCATGTCCACAAGACCCACAGGCTATAGCAAACTGAGAAATGAAATTTGTTATTGTAACAAAAAACCAAAGATCTGAAATTGCTTTTTTTCTTTTTTTTAAACATTCTAAAAAGTGAGACTGAAACTTCCATTGACTTTATGTCAGAAAGTACTTCACATTGGTTGGTTGAATTATCCCACAATAAAAAAAACAAACCAGCCAGAATGAAAACATTTGCAGCCCCATTATTATTAATTTTTTCCCCTGATTTGACCCTAGCCTCTTCTCCAACATGAAAGCTATCTGACCCTAACTTGGTCAAGAGCAATTCTAAACCTAAGCATTGGGTTTTGAAGGTGTCATTTCTCAAGGGAGGAACAAAAGTAATAGGCTGCAAAACAAAGCCTAAAAACAGAGTTTCAGGGAAACAGTGAATAGGAGAGATTGGTGACACTGAGAGTTGGGAGAAGATTATGAAAAGCGACAGGACATTTTTGGAGAAACCTTCTTGTTGGAAGAACTCCAAGAGCAACAAATAGCACATTCAATGACCTGAAACAAGTTTATTAGGAAAGACTTGGGTGTGAGGAACAGCTCCACATCAGCCCCTGGGGATATGCATTGAAGAAGCGAAGCCCAGTTCAAGGAGATTTTGGTAAGTGGGAGATCCAGGGATCATTAAATGGAAAGTAAGAATTAGCTTAAAAGTACAAAGGCGTTTTAAAGATCCTAGACAATTATCTAACTCATGGGGAGTTCCAAGTTTTGTGATGAGTAGGAACTTCTCTGGCAAGAAGTTAAACAACTGAAAGAGGGGAAAACTAATCAAATAACCACAGCCAAACTAAAGAGAAGCAGTGTGTGGGTGGTGCTTAAGAATAGGGACACTATGCTCAGGTATTCTGGGATTTTAGTCCTTGTTTTTCCCTGGCTAGGCATGTGATTTTGGGAAGAAACTTTTTTTTTTTTTTGAGCCTCAGCTTTCACATCTTTAAAAGTGGGATGATAAAATGTATTTCCTTGGGCTATTCTGAGGACTCCACAAGAAAGTCTTTGTTAAGCACTTAGCAGGGGACTGGAACACAGTAAATGGTAGCTTCTGCTGCCACCACCACCACTATTATCTTCATTGTAGCAGATTTGGGTTGCTGTCCACAAGTGATTCATGGTCCTTTTTCATAGAGAATTGTTTCTGGGAAGTGGCTGCCTGAAGAGGGACTACATTTCCCACCCACCATTGTATTCAGGGGGGGACCATGTGATCAAATTCTGACCAATGGAATGCCAGATGAAGTCATCACATCATTTCCATGCCTGGTCCATAAATACCTTGTAGGTGATCTGTCTTCACTTTTTACTCCTCTGTTGATCGTGTGTCAGTGGCCAGGGTGACCTTGAAAACCATGTATTGGAGAGGACAGAGCCTTTGTTAGTCTGATTTCTGCATGATTGCATGGAACAAAGATTTCAGGGCTTATCTGTTATAGCAGTTGTTAACTTAACAATGCAAATAGCATCACTGTGTCTCGGGATCACAGTAGCCTGGTCAAGTCTGAGCTCAAAAACAAACATTGGAGGGGGCGCCTGGGTGGCTCAGTTGGTTGAGCAGCTGCCTTCGGCTCGGGTCATGATCCCGGAGTCCTGGGATCGAGTCCCACATCAGGCTCCCAGCTCCTCGGGAGTCTGCTTCTCCCTCTGACCTTCTAGCCTCTCATGCTCTCTCTCACTCTCTCTCTCTCACAAAAAAAAACCACAAAAAACAAACAAACATTGGAGAAGCCAGCTTGGAAGAATCATACCTTACTGGTGACTAAGATGGTAAAGAAAAAGGCTGTGGCTTAGATGGAAGATAAACTATATCTGAACTGTACATTTGTAAATTATTCAGCACATTCAGTGTTTCATCATGAAATTTCTTTACACTGTGCCCTAAACTGCTGACTGGAAGTTTGTCTGGTGGATCTGCCACTAAAGACAGACCCCAGCAAGGGGTAATAAGGGAGAGGCCATGGCGTCTGCAGGAGAAAGGTCAATTTCCTTGGGTGTTGGAGTATTCATTCTAGTAATTAATGCCAGAGAGAGTCTTTGCTTTTGGACTCCTTAGCTTGTTTAATCCCAGGACACTGCAAGTCTTTCTGCTACTCTGTTGAGGGTTCAGATTTTTGAAAGAAAAAAATTGAAGTGACTTTTAAAAGTCTTGAGTGTGCAGACTTCATATCTGGGATCTAGCAAGGTTAGATTATCTCAGCGAGTACTCAGTGCCCGTGAAGTCCAAGCTATTCAAAGTAATATATTGGTTTTTCTTCTCCTGTTATTTGTAGCAGCTGCTCTCACTTCATTACTTTCTGAGAAAAAAAAAAAAAAACAAAACACCTTAAAAACACCAAAACTATAGGCCAATTTGTAGAGCCAGGTACACAATTATCCTCTTGAGTAGTCTGATCTATGTAGCACAACAAACTGAAGTAGTTTTCTAGGTGGGAGTGGGTGGCCTTCTCTAGCTTTCATTTGATGAATGATGGTGAGGATGTGGGGGGTGGGTGGTAAGACAGGGAAAGCCTGAAACTGCCAAAGAACTGTGGTATGGCTGGGAGGATTGAAGTGTTTTCAGACTCTGTTGTTACTTGTTTTGCATCTTTCCATCACCCTTCCCAAAGTCTTCCCAACCTTTCAGTTCTCTCCTTCTGCTCCTGTGAGCTGGTCTTAAGCTGTAGAGCTAGGTGGGAGGGAAGCAAGGGCACAACAATCATGTGCATGGGCTTTTGCTAATTGGATCTAAGCCTAGTCAGTTAGAAGGGGGCCTGAGTACCCCAAATGCAGTGGTCAGGGTCTTAGAAGATCAAAGAATCAGGAAGTCAACCTGTGATGCCCTGACTCAAGACTCTGGACGCATGAACATCACAAAAGCTAACTCTATCATTTGATCCAATCTAAAGGCAAGTGTTATTTTTATAGTTGTTTAAGTCCTGTACCACAACCTTAACCAGAACCTGCACCTCTAACCGGGCTGGTAGTCAGCAGCAGAAAACTTTTTAAATCCCTTTCTCTCATTTATCATCTTTTCGCTAGGTCACTAGAGAGCAAAGCAGGCTTTGCTTATGGACCCCGAGCAAGGATAGGGAGGAAGAAAACCCCTTTTAGTCCTTTTAGAAAATGATTATTGGTAGCTCTTTTGGTTTCAATGACCAGGAAGAAGGTTAAAAGTACTGGGGACTATTCAGTAATTAACTAAAAGTGTAAGACTTTAATGCTGGGATGTATCATGATTAAGAAACAAAAAAATGCTGCTGCTGCTTTGGATTTCTTCTCTCAAGTAAGTCACATGGACTCAGTGTGAGACTCACAGCCTGGCAGGTTCTAAGCAGGGAGGGGTAGCTGATTCTGTGTGGAATCAGAATTCTAAGATGATCCCTCATGACCCACACCTTTGTATAATGCCCTCCCTTTGAATATGGGAGAGACCTGTGAATATGATGGGATATCACCCTTATGATTTGGTTTCTAATCAGTTGACTTTGAGTTAACCAAGAGTTTATCCTGTGTGGGTATGACCTAATCAGCTACACCCTTAGAAGAAGATAAAGTGTCAGATAGCTGCTCCTGATGGCCAGTGAGAAGCAGGCTGTGAGCTGCCTATGGAGGGCTGCATAGTTAGGATCTAGAAGACCTCCTAGGAGGTCTTAGGAAAGAGTAACTCCTAACTAATAGCTGGCAAGAAAGTGGGGTACTTTATACCAACAACCTGGATAATATTGGAAAAGGACTTTGAGTTCAAAATGAGAATGCAGACCCAGTCACACCTTGAATTCAGCTTTGTGAAATGCTGAATGGAGAACTCAGTTACATTATGCCCAGACCACTGACTCATAGAAACTGTGAGTCAATAGATGGGTGTTGTTTTAAACCAATAAATTTTGTAGTAACTCGTTATGCAGCACTAGAAAACAAATACACGCTATTATCAGCATACTTCATTTTTTTTTAGATCTGGGAAATCAGCATTTGATTTATATAAGGCTGGAGTTCATTTTACTATCAATACCACATTTTGCGACATAACAAAAAAGTAATATACTAAAAAGATCTTGTTTGTCTTTGAAGAGCTCACAAAAGTTCTGCATTTTTCATTTAGTTACTAACTGTGAAGATAATTGGATATATATATAATTTATATATGTTCCTTGTATATGTACAAACATACACACACACAAAGAATTGCCTTATGCAATTTTTGGGAGCTGGCTAAACAAGTCCAAAGGGTAACCAGTCAAAAAGGGAATATTACAAGCAGGTTGGACATGAGTGGGAATAAACTGAAGTTTTGTATCCATAGCCAGCCGTCAGTAAGAAAGATCCATGGGGAAGGGAGAAAAATTTTAGGGCAGAAGCTGTTTTTCTCAGGACGGTCCTGAGCCGCCACCTTCTTCTTCTTCTTCTTCTTCTTCTTCCTCCTCCTCCCCCTCCTCCTCCCCCTCCACCCCCCCTTCTCCTCCTCTTCCTTTTCTTCTTCCTTCTTGTTAAATCAATACATTTTAGGGACACCTGGGTGGCTCAGTTGGTTAAGCAGCTGCCTTCGGCTCAGGTCATGATCCCGGTGTCCTGGGATTGGGTCCCGCATCGGGCTCCTTGCTCAGCAGGGAGCCTGCTTCTCCCTCTGCCTCTGTCTGCCTGTGCTCACTCTCTCTGACAAATAAATAAATAAAATCTTTTAAAAAAATCAATACATTTTACTTTTTAGAGCATTTTTAGACTCATAGCAAAATTTTTAGACTCATAGCAAAATTGAGTGAAAAGTACAGAGAATTCCCATATACCCCCTGTCCCCACACATGTGCAACCTCTCCTACTACAAACATTAGGCAGTAGAGTGGTTCAGTTATTACAATCAATGAACCTATATTCATGCATCATTATTATCCAAAGTCCATAGTTTACACGAGAGTTTCACTCTTGCTCTTATACATTCTGTGGGTTTAGATAAATATATTATGACACATCCCTACCTTGTAGGATTTTATAGAATAATTTCACTGCCCTAAAAATTCTGTAAGTCCTGCCTATTCATCTCTGCCATCCCCAACCCATGGAAACCACTATTCTTTTACTTTCTCTGCCTTTTCCAGAATGACATACAGTTGGAAACATACAGTATATAGCCTTTATAGATTGGCTTCTTTTAGTTAGTAAGTCCTAAGCCATCTTTTGAAAGCCTTCCAACCAATTAAATTAAGCCCTCCTTGGAAAATCTCCTTTTTTTTTTTATTTTTTTTAAAGATTTTTTAAAATTTATTTATTAGTTAGAGAGAGAGAGAGAGAGAGAGAGAGAGCGCACAGGCAGACAGAGAGGCAGGCAGAGGCAGAGGGGGAAGCAGGCTCCCTGCCGAGCAAGGAGCCGGATGTGGGACTCAATCCCAGGACTCTGGGATCATGACCTGAGCCGAAGGCAGCCGCTTAACCAACTGAGCCACCCAGGCGTCCCGGAAAATCTCCTTTTTGATGAACTTAAAGTCAACTGATTAGGGACTTCAAAATCATTTGCCAAATTCCTTCACAGCAGCACTTACATCAGTGTTGTTTTTTTAATAAATATTTTATTTATTTATTTGAGAGAGAGAGAGAGAGATTGAGAGAGACAGCATGAGCGGAGGGGAGGGGAGAAGCAGGCTCTCTCCTGAGCAGGACCCTGGGATGAAGGCTGACTGAGCCACCCAGGCTTCCCTATATCAGTGTTTGAATGAACGACTGAGAAAAGCTTTTGCATGCTACAAACTAGTCTTGCTTCCCTTGTATTCTCCAACTCTTATGAAAAATATCCCTTGCAGCCCACCAACGAGAAACATCCTAGAAACATACTGTCTTGCTTCCTAGGCTCCTGGGCAAGCTGCAGTGTTTCTCATAGCCTCTTCCTTGGATACTAAAATCTTTGCACACAGAAGGGAAGGGAAAGAAATGAAGATGGAATGAGATGGCAGGATGAGAAAGCAAGAGAGGATGGGGAGGAGAGGATGTTGGCTTCGAAATATCTTAAGTCCTTTTCTTTTACAGTCTCATCTTTATTCAGTCTGAGTTATCTGTTGCCTTAGGGAAAATTCAGATTGTTAAAATGCGGATGCAAAGAGGTAAAAACAAGTTCCTATTCAGCCTTTGACTTCGGATATAAAACGTTTGGAGTAACACAAGAAGTTTTTAAACCTTGGCTTTATCAAGAGAGTAGTGTTTTCTAAATTCCATGTACTCTTTTAAAATATTAAGAGCCCAGTCTGGTGGACTATCTCAAAGTATAGAGGTGGGAATTGGTGTCTTATGAGGGATGCTCCTGCCAAACAGGAAAAGAAAGTGGAAATCCCTCTTCTGTAGGGAGAAATGAGTTGTAAAAAGATGGACAATTGAGTAAAGATGCTGCCTTGGGCAGGGGCTGGGGTGAGGCGGGGGGTGTTGGAATAAAACTGGAAACATCATATCATTGAGGGAACAGCTAGAAATAGAAGTTACCTGTGCCCTGTTTCCCATTTATAACTTTTATTTTTTTATTTTTAAAGATTTTAAAAAATTTATTTGACAGAGAGAGAGGTTACAAGCAGGCAGAGAGGCAAGCAGAGAAAGAGGGGGAAGCAGGCTCCTCACTGAGTGGAGAGCCCGATGCGGAGCTCGATCCCAAGACCCTGAGATCATGACCTGAGCAGAAGGCAGAGGCTTAATTCACTGAGCCACCCAGGTGCCCCCCACCCTGCCATAACTTTAAGAAGAGACTGCACGTTAGGGTTTCCCTGCATCTTCCTGAGCAAATGAAGTAGAGCAGTAATGGTGGAATGGCATGATTATGCATAAGGAGGCCTGAGACCAAACCCTTATTCTCTATGGCTTGTGTGTGGCACATAACAGGTACAGATATTCTCCCATTGTTCTCCCACCCCCACCATGATGCATATGAGAAGTAACCAAAGTGCTTGATGGTGACTTTACCAACTGGATGACTGAAGCAAAGGACACCAGGACTTTGTAGATGAGGAGAGCAGGCAGACTTCTAGGGTAGGGCCTGAATGAGAGTGGCAGCCACACCCCAGGGAAGCCACAGTACAAGGGAGAGTTGAGAGGGAGACTGTGAACACCTCAGGAGTGGTTACCACTTATTGCCATGCTGAGAGTCCAGGCTCTGAGTCAATCAGCTGAAGATACCTGACTGCAGCAGGACTGTGTACAGAGACCCGGTCTAGAGACATTCAGGCTAAAATACCTTGAGCAGAGGGCAGTGTATGTAGCAAGGGATCTTTTAATAAGCACTGAATATATTGAAGCTTAGTTCTGCACCAAGATAGCATCTTGAAGTGGGATGGGACAAGGTGAGGGAAATCCTCTTAAGGCACAAAGAGTTTAGGCTTGGAAAAGCTGTTGGGTTAACAAGGATTCAGTTGACCAGGGTCTTTTAAATAAGAGATTAAATTGCCTTTAATAGATAATTTAAAAATCCTTTCTTTGTCATCTCCTTTTTCTAATAAGAACACCATTATACCTCCAACCCCAATGAATGAGGAATGGAATTGCAGAAGGAGTTCAAGGCTGGTAACGGAAAATGAAGGAAAGTGCGTTTTAGTTGTAGGTATACATTTGGACCCCAGTACATTGCTAAACAGCCCCATACCCCAGGCCCTGCCTCAGGTAGTGAGTGCCCTGTGGACACCACGTTGTTTTGGACCGAAACCACACCCTTAAGCACATCAATTGGAATTCTTTTGGCTTAGTTTTCGTCGATTCAGCAAATTACTTGGAGAGGATGATCTATTGTCAAAGAAACGATTCTTAGAGGGAATGCATGTCTGGCAAACATAGCCCTCAATTTTCAGATTGTTGCGGTACCTGTGGTAACAAAGATTCTGTATCTTTTTCCAATTTAAGAAAATTTCTTGCAGTTCTCTGTGTTGATGTGTGGCTCTTGACATCCACATGAACTGATATAATTCTAACAGTATGCTGCATATTCCTGTGGTGCTGGTGGGTATTTTGTATTATACCGCTTTACGGTTCTTAAGGTGAACTTGACGTCTTGGGATTATCAGTAAATTTTTTTAACAAACTAGGGAACTTTTCCTAATATTGGTGAAAGTTGTCATTACACTGTTGTTGCTCCTACAGTGAAAACTTCCATGTGCAAAATCTGAAACCATCCCACCAGTTGTGGTGCTTCAAGCCTGTGTATCTTGTGGTGGTTTGTAAAGAATGCTATCCTTATCATGAGCATCTAGATAAATTCTGTGGATATCTCCTTATCATTCCCCAAATTGCAGAAAATAGGGATTTTGTAATAAGTGATGCAGAAAGTCCTACAACATTGGAAATACTTAATAAGAAGTAAAGCAATGAGAGAGATGAATATTGCCCTATAAGAAAACTCAGTTCTGCTGTTTTGTAAAACTGGTTGTCTCACTCTAGATGGAATATATAGAAAAATTGAGGGGGGAGATTGCTCCCAGTTACTTCTTTCCCAGACATACAATGGGAATATTTCTTAGGAATTTGTTTTTGAATTAACTATAAAATATTGTAGGTTTAACCTCTTAATAAAGTAGTCACTGTTACTGGAAGAGGGCTTAGTAGATGAATCACCTGGAACTTAAATAGTACTTGTAAAAACTAAAAAATTAAAAAAAAATGTGGTGAATAAGTTTCTTAACTTCTTGTCATGTTTGTTTCTTGGCAACTCTCAGCCCTCTTACCATTCCAGTTCACTGTATGTGACCTCATTTTTTCTTTTTAAAACTTTCCTTAAAGGCTTTAATTTTAATAGTTGAAATCATCTTGAAAAAGATAAAGTCAATATTGGATAAAAAAAGATAGTGAAGGCTTTAAGAGGGAGGATATAAAACTTCATTTCCCTGGAACAGACAATGTTATTCACAGTGTTTATGAGAGAATGATAAACACCATGGTAATAAGACAAATAATGATTTGTACCTCAAAGGCTATTCCATGTGGTCATGTCTTAAACCACAAAAGAAAAAAAAAATCAATGAATTTTTCCCTGGAAAAGCTTAAGAGGCAGAAGGAATAAGGTCAGAATCTATTATATAGCTCAAAGGAGAAATACAGACGGTATGTAAAAGTTTTAGTTTTAGTACATACCATGAAATCCCAGCAGTGTTGCATAGTGGGGAGAGTAGAACAAGACTTTCTATGTGTCTCCATGTTCAGGTCTGTGAGGAAGGGACAGGGTATGCTCTAGACCATGGCTGGCAAGGTCATGCCTAACTGGGAGTGAGAGTCACTGTCTTAGAGATTTGAAACAATGTGTGTCGGAGGGTCTACTCTTCCAAGGTCCAAGTCCCTGAAAAATTGTGTAGAACAGAAATACCCCCTACCCCACTTTTTATCTCCTCCTACTTCATACATCCTCTTGCACACTAAATAGAAACACTTGTTTTGTCCTATACATGAAAGAAATTTGGATAAATAAATAAAATGCATTAAGTCATTGAGATTTCTGGATTTGTCTCTTACAGCACCTAGTCTACTCTAATAAGGAAGACTACCTTGAAGTTGAAATTATAAAGGTCTATGTTAGTTTTCTAAACAACAGAAAATTTGGTTGTGAAAAAGGCAAGTTGGTTCCTTCTTAGATGAATGTAATGCAAATTTTAGAAATACAGCAGAGAAAAACAATATTTTTTTCTTGGAAAACTTGCATTTAAGAGATCATCTCAGCAAAAAACAATGTAGTATCAAGTGGTATGATTTGAGAATGAATATCAATGGACAGAAAAAATAACTTTCATCTCCATAGTGCATTATTTTAAAACATTTTTCTGTTCATTGATTTATATAATCTTCATAATAATTCTAGAGTCATGTGGCAATAATAATGATGTTTATTAAAAAATAACTGTGGGGGTGCCTGGGTGGCTCAGTGAGTTAAGCCTCTGCCTTCGGCTCAGGTCATGATCTCAGGGTCCTGGGATCGAGCCCCGCATCAGGCTCGCTGCTCAGCAGGGAGCCTGCTTCTCCCCTCACTCTCTGCCTGCTTTTCTGCCTACTTGTGATCTCTCTCTGTGTCAAATAAATAAATAAAATCTTAAAAAAAAAATAACTGCAAATGTTTTCAGTGCTATGTTCCAGGCTCTGTATTAGAGCTTTACATGTACATCTTATTTACTTTTGACAACACCCCAGAGATTAACACTATAATTATCCTTACTTTAAAAATGAGAAAAAAAAATCCAGAAAATTTAAAAATGAGAAAATGAGAAAAATGAGGGATGATAAATAACAATTAAATTTCACACCCTGGGAAGAAAGCAGGAGGGGAGCAGGGGAAGATGGCAGAGACAGAGGTTCCTGAGTTCACTTCCTCTCATAAACAAACAGGCAACAACTACATGTAATGCAACTCACTCTTAAAATTATCTGAGGATGGCAGAATAGATCTTCCACTGCTAAAGATATAAAGAGAAGGCCACACTGAGAAGGGTAGGAGGGGTAGAGGCAGTTAAGAACCAAACTCCCAAGGAAGGGACCCACAAGTAAGAGGACTACCAAGGAGTGGAGGAGTGAGGAGATCAAGCCCCACCCTTGACCCTGAGGATCTGCACCAGGAAGATGAACCTTCAAAACATCTGGCTTTGAAAATCAGCAGGGCTTAAATCCAGGAGGCCTATAGAAAACTGAGTCTCCACTCTTAAGGGCCAGCACACTATGTCACTCTATCCTGCAGTACTTTGAAAAACACCTGGGTTATATATGAAAGAAATTTATTGACTAATTTTAAAATGTATGCCAGAGGGGCAGGGATCTGCAGGAGCTTTCTCTAGGAACGGAGGTGCTGGTGGGTACTATTTTTCTTGCCCTCCTTCAGTCTAGCTGGATGGATGCTTGTGGGAACCAATTCTGACATCCTCAATCTACCTTGCTAACACTGCTTGCCATTCCACTGGGGACTTGCTCCACCCAACATGTCTACCGTTTCAGACACTCTTCCAAAGTGTCCTCTGCCCTGCCAACCCTGTGAGAAGCTTCAATCAGACATGGAGTCTCCTCACAGAGGATACTGCTGGAATGCCTGTTTCTGGTGACCAGGTATGACTGCATTACTGACGATCCCAGGACACCTTCAACATAAGGCCACTGCTTTCAAGACCAGGAAAGCTGACCTACTTCATACATAGAGACAAAGGCACAGACAAAATGACGAGACAGAGGAATACATGCCGAATGAAAGAACAAGACACTCCCCCTAAAGAGCTAAACACAATAGAGATAGGCAAATCAAAATAATCAAGAGTAATGATCATAAATATATTCAATGGATTTGAGAAGAGAAGATGAACTTAGTGAGAACTTCAACAGAGATAGGAAAAAAAAAAAAAAAGCCAGGCAGGGCTAAAGAATTTAATAACTGAAGTGAAAAATACACTACAGAGAATCAACAGCAGATTAGAGGATGTGAGAGAATGGATTGGAAGACAGGATAGTGGAAAGCAACTAAACTGAACAGCAAAAAGAAAAAAGGATTAAAAAAATGAGGAAAGGTTAAGGGATGACTGTGACAACATCAAGAGTACTAACACTCATCTTATAGGGGTCCCAGAAGGGAAAGAAAAGGGCAGAAAACATACTTGAAAAAACAAAAATTTTTCTAACCTGGGGAAAGAAACAGATGTTCAGGTTCAGGAAGCAAAGAGAGCCCCAAACAGGATGCACACAGAGCTGTCAAAACCAAAACACATAATAATTAAAATGGCAAAAATTAAAGATAAAGAGATAATCTTAAAAGCAGCAAGAGAAAAGGAAATAGTTAGGTATTAAAGAAATCCCTTCAATGAGGTTATCAGCTGATTTTTCAGCAGACACTTTATAGGCCAGAAGAAAGTGATATGATATATTCAAAGTGCTGAAAAGAAAAAACCTACAAGCAAAAATATTCTAGCTGGCAAGATTGTCTTTCATGTTAGGCCACAAAACAAGTCTCAATAAGTTTAAGAAGATTGAAATCATATCAAGCATCTTTTCTGATCACAATGGTATGAAACTAGAAAGCAATCACAAGAAAAAAGCTGAAAAGCCCCACAAACACACAGATGCTAAACCACATGTTACTGAGTAATGAGTCAATGAAGAAATCAAAGAGGAAATAAAAAAAATACATGGAGACAAATGAAAATAGAAGTACAATATTTGAAGATCTTTGGGATGGAGCAGAAGCAATTCTAAGAGAAAAATTTACAATGATACAGGCCTACCCCAAGAAATAAGAAAAATCTCAAATAAAAAATCTGATCTTATACCTAAAGGAACTAGAAAAAGAAAAACAAACAAAGCCAACGTTAGTAGAAGGAAGGAAATAATAAAGATCAAAGTGGAAATAAATGAAATAGAAAGTAAAAAATAAATCAATGAAATTAAGAGGGTTTTTTTTGGAAATATAAACAAAATTGACAAAATTTTAACCAGACTCATCAAAAAAAAAAAAAAAAAAGAGAGAGAAGACTCAAATAAATAAAATCAGAAATGAAAGAGAAGTTATAACTGACCCCACAGAAATAAGAAACTATTATGAAAAATTATATGCCAACAAATTGAACAATTAGAAGAAATGGATGATTTCTAAGAACACACAATCTTCTAAGACTGAACCAAGAAGAAATAGAAAATCTGAACAGACCAGTTACTACAAATGAAATTAAATAAGTAATAATAATGATAAAAAAATTCTCAACAAATGAAAGTCCAATGACCAAATGGCTTTACAGGTGAGTTCTACCAAACATTTAAAGAAGAGTTAATAATTATCCTCCTCAAATTATTAAAAGAAAAAAATAGAAGAGGAAGGAATCCTTTTGAATTCTAAAATTCATTCAAAATGCTTTTGAATTATAAGGCCAGAATTACTCTGATACCAAAACCAGACCATGACTACAAGAAAGGAAAATTGTAGGCCAATATCCCTGATAAACACAGATGCAAAAAATCCTCAATAATATATTAGCAAACTGAATTTAAAAAATACATTAAGAAGATCAGGGGCACCTGGGTGGCTCAGTTGGTTAAGCAACTGCCTTCAGCTCAGGTCATGATCCTGGAGTCCTGGGATGGAGTCCCACGTCGGGCTCCCAGCTCCATGGGAAGTCTGCTTCTCCCTCTGACCTTCTCCCCTCTCATGCTCTCTCTCACTCTCTCTCTCTCTGAAATAAATAAATAAAATCTTTAAAAGAAAAAAAAAAAGATCATTTCCCATGATCAGTGGGATTCATTCCAGTGATGCAAGAATGGTTCAATGTCTGCAAATCAATCAATGTAACACACCACACTAACAAAAAGAAGTATAAAATTATATGGTCATTTCAATAGGAGAAGAAAAAGTACTCGACAAAATTCACTGTCCAGTCATAATTAAAAACTCTCAGCAAAGTAAGAATAGAAGAAACATGTCTCAACATAATAAAGGCCATATAGCTAAAGGCCCACAGCTAACATTACACCCAATGGTGAAAATCTGCAAGGTTTTCCTCTAATATAAGGAAAAAAGACAAGGATGTATACTCTCATCATTTTTATTCAAGATAATACCAGAAGTTTAGCTACAGCAATCAGACAAGAAAAACAAAAAAGGCATCTAAATTGGTAAGAAAGAAGTAAAACTCACTATTTGCTGATGACATGATACTATATATATAGAAAACCTTAAAGAATCCATCAAGAACTATTAGAACTAGTAAGTGGGGGGGGCGCCTGGGTGGCTCAGTGGGTTGAAGCCTCTGCCTTTGGCTCGGGTCATGATCTCCGGGTCCTGGGATCGAGCCCCACATCGGGCTCTCTGCTCAGCAGGGAGCCTGCTTCCCTTTCTCTCTCTGCCTGCCTCTCTGTCTACTTGTGATCTCTGTCAAATAAATAAATAAAAATCTTAAAAAAAAAAAAAGAACTAGTAAGTGAATTCAGTAAAGTTGCAGGATGCAAATTAATATAGAGAATTCTTTTTTATTTTGATATACTAATAATGAACCAACAGAAAGAGAAATTTAAAAAACAATTTCATTTAAAATTTCATCAAAACATAAAATACCTAGGAATAAACTTAACCACAAAAGTGAAAGATCTGTATTCTGAAAACTGTAAGGCATTAATGAAAGAAATAGAAGATGACACAAATAAATGGAAAGATATACCATGCTCATAGATTGGGAGAATTAATATTGTTAAATGTTCATATACCCAAAGAAATCTATAGATTTGAAACAATACCTATAAAAATTCCAGTGGCATACCTCATAGAACTTGAACAAATAATTCTAAAATTTATATGTAGCCACAAAAGACTGAATAACCAAAGAAATCTTGAGAAAGTATAACAAAGCTGGAGGTTACATAACTCAATTTTGAACTACACCACAAAGCTATAGAAATAAAAGCAGTATGGTATTGGCACAAAAAAACAGACACATAGATCAATGGAACAGAAATAAATCCAGACTTACATGGTCAATTATTCTGTGATAAAGAGAATATAGTAGGGGAGAAGATAGTCTCTTCAATGAAGGTGTTGGTAAAACTGGACAGCTACATGAAAAACAGTGAAAGTGGACTGTTTTCTTATGCCATACACACAAACTCAAAATGGACTAAAGACCTAAATGTATGACCTGAAAACAGAAAACTCTTAAAAGGAAACATAGGCAGTAATTCATAAACATTGAGCTTAGCAATATTTTTCAGATATATCTCCCCAGGTAAGAGCAATAAAAGTAAAAATAAGCAACTGAGACTACCTCAAACTAAAAAGCTTTCGTACAGTTTAGCAAACTATCAACAAAATGAAAATTCAGCCTACTGAATGGGAGAAGATATTTGCAAGTGATATATCTAATGAGGGATTAATATCCAAAATATATAAGGAACTCACATAATCAACAGAAAAAACCCAAACAATCTGATGTAAAAAATGGGCAAAAGACCCGAGTAGGCATTTTTCCAAAGGAGACATACAGATGGCCAATAGACACATGCAAAGATGCGCAACATCACTAATCATCAGGGAAATGCAAATTAAAACTACAATGAGGTATTACCTCACTCCAGTCAGAATGGCTAGTATCAAAAAGACAAGAAATAACAAGTGTTGGAAAGGATGTGGAGAAAAAGAAACCCTTGTACTCTCTTGGTGGGAATGAAAATTGGTACAGCTACTATGGAAAACAGCATGGAAGGTCTTCACAAAATTAAAAATAGAACAACCACATCATCCAGCAATTGCATTTCCAGGTATTTATCTAAAGAAAATGAACACACTGATTTAAAGAAATATGTGCACTTCTATGTTTATTGCAACATTACATTGACCCTTGAAGAACACAAGTTCGAAATGTGCAGGTCCTCTTATATAAGGATCTTTTGTGATACAGTACAGTAGTATAAATGTATTTTCTCTTCCTTATGATTTTTTAAAATAACATTTTCTTTTTTTCTAGCTTTATTGTAAGACTATAGTATATAATGTATAGAACATAAAAAGCGGGTATTAGTCATCTGTTTGTGTTATCAGTAAGGTTTCCAGTCAACAGTAGGCTATGAATAGTTAAATTTTTGAGGAGTCAGAAGTTAAACGAGGATTTTCAACTGTGTAGGGAGTCAGCACTCTTAACTCCCATGCTGTTCCAGGGTCAACTGTATTTACAAGATATGAAAGCAACACAGGTGTCCATCCATAGATGAATAGATAAAGATACGGTATATATACACAATGGAATATTAATAAGACATAAAAAAAAGAATGAAATCTTGCCATTATGACAATATGGGTAGATCTGGAGAATATTACATTAAGTGAAATAAGTCAGAGAAAGACAAATGGTTTCACTTACACGTGGAATCTTAAAAATAAAGAACCAAGTAACAGATTTGTAAATACAGAGAATACACTGGTGGTTGCCAGAGGGGAGGAGTGTGGGGGATAGGCAGACTATGTGAGGGGATGAAGAGGTACAAACTTCCAGGGGTAAAATAAATAAGTCATAGGGATGAGAAGTACAACACAGGGAATATAGTCACTACTATTGCAATAACTTTATGTGGTGATGGGTGGTAACCGTGCTTATCATGGTGAGCATTTTATAATGTATAAAAGTGTTGAATCCCTATGTTGTACACCTGAAAGTATGATAATATTGTATGTTGACCGTACTTCAATTAAAAATTTAAAAAAGTCACACCGTAGTAAGTGGTAAAGTCAGGAGTGTAACCTGAGACGACTGTTAAGCCTGTGCTCTTCATCAATGGGCCACGTGGCCTTCCATTTTTTGCCTGGCATCATTGCCACATGTGGATGAAGCTGCTAAGGCCCAGCGAGTTTAAAGGAGTAGCTCAGGTTCAAAGTGCCAGGATTTGTCAAAGTCAGATTTTCTGACTCTGACTTCAATACTCTTTCAACTTGAAATACCATAAATTAAAGCAAACACTAACTTGGTTATGGGGCAGACAGTCAATATTTTTAGAGTGTTTATAGAAAGGAAGTAATTTTGGCCTGGCAAAAGAGCATACTGAAGGTAGTTTTACATTCCTATTTCAAAAAGAATCATTCAAATTGGGAAAATTCCCATGGTGCTGGATCACTCTGTGGGATATTCAGGGAGAGCAAACCCCTTCTGCTCCCATTCCAACCCTTTCAAAAGCAAATTTTGTAGATTATCTCACTGGGCTTGTTGCCTTCTGAGTCTGTTGCACAAAATTGCTTGGTGTTTGGCAAGATTTGACTGGCAAGAAAGCATCTGTGTGGTTAGCCTTGTGTCTGACCCTCACTGGGAAGTTGAGGCCAGTTTTTATATCTGAACCCCCACATCCCATCCACTTCCATTCTCCTTGGCATGACACAAAAGTGTAGCCATGAGGAGAGGAACCAAAGTGGGCTGGGCCACAAAGTGGTTAGGAGGGCTCTGGAGTCACTCTTCCTGTGTTCAACTCCCATGACCATTATGCTCTGGGAAATGACCCTGGATTCTATGCCTTCATTTTCTCATCTCTAAAATGGGTGTCTGAGTCAGTTTGGGCTGCTATGACAAAGTACCATAAACTCAGTGGCTTACAAAACAATGAAATGTATTTCTTAGTTCTGGAGGCTGAAGTCTAAAGTCGGGGTACCAGTGTGATTAGGTACTGGTGAAAACACTCTTCAGAGTTGCAGACTTCTGACTTCTCACTGTATCCTCACATGGCAAAAAGAGGGAGAGAGCTCTTTGTGTCCCTTTTATAAGGACAATAATTCTACCCTCTACCCTCATGACCTAATTAACTCCCCAAGGCCCCACCTCTTAATAACCATCACACTGGGGATGAGGAGGTCAACATAGGAATTTTGAGAGATACAAACATTCAGTCCAACGCAATGGGTAATAAGGAATTTGCCTTATGTGGATTGACAAGATAATGCATTCAATGGCATAGACTTTGAAATGATTCACACTAAATGCTTCATAGAATTTAGCTACAGTTATTAAAGAAAATGACTGAAGGACAGAGAATCTAAATAAAGAAAAGCAACATAGTCTTCTTGTTTGTTGTGAATTGTCTAGTCAGACTTTCACCAGTGCCTGTTAACACTGAGTTCAGCTTAGCAATAGTGATTTGAAGGAACCAGTCAGCAATAAGGTTTTGAAGAGAGAGGCCAAAGTCTAAGATGCAAAATTTGGCTTCAGAGTTCCTGAGAAGCAGCAGTATCCTTGGGTGGCATAGCTCATTAAAAGTGTAGTTATGACTACCCTTCCCTCATTCTTGGAAAAAAGTCAACAGGTGGCTCTTGGGAAATTTCACAACAACCTGTTTTTAATTTTGCTTCTCACATTAATGTTTTTCTGCTCAGAATTAAAAAAAAAATCCTGCTATAGCTATTTGATTTCACCACAGGTGGGTTTTTTTTTTTTTTTTTTTTTTTTTTTTGAGGCGGGGAGGTCGTTGTGTTAGGCTAGCTTCATAGCTTCATTCCATTCCTGCTAGTGGTGAGAAGCCAGCTGCTTCTCAAGGTGGAGGAAGGAAAGAATGAGACTCTGTGTCCACCACCTCCTCCTCCCAATTATGTGGTCTCTTTTTTTTAAATGTGGGCTCCACATCCAATGTGGGGCTCAAACTCATGACCCTGAGATCAAGAGTCACATGCTCTACCAACTGAGCCAGCCAGGTACTCCATGCTGTCTCTCATTGCATGGGTACCCTGGAACCATTTGGTTCCTGATGGTAAACATCCAGGGAACATGGTGCTCAGGGGGCCTGAGATGCCACAGGCAAGAAGGAGTAGGTTAAAGGCCGGAAAATGCCTTTTGTGAGAGGCAGAGTGGAAGAAAGGGAGATAGAGACACAAGGTTTTGTCTGAGAGGTAGGGGAAAGGGTAGGCTACTGCCAGAAAGGGACTAGCAGGAGCAGTGTGGTGAGGAATTTGCACTGGAGCTTCACTATGGGAAGTGGCTGAATCACAACAGGTCTTCTCCTGGGTCCATTCCTGTTCCACATCTATTTCTGGAGATGCAGGCCCAAGCTCTTCTTTGAATTTCCCATTGGCTGTTGAGTTTTAACAGCAGCTCGGTGTCTGAGTCCTTTCTTCTGTTTCCTTCCCAAGCTCGTCGTCATATTTGACAATTACTCTTGTTTTCCAAGTATATAAATAAAATATAAATAAGCTTCCTGATGAGAGAGCACTGGACTGGGGGGCAGGAGCTCTGGCATTGTCCCCAGTTGTGTGACCCTGCTATCACTGTATTGGAAGCTTTGGTACATCCATCAGATCCCCCTCTAGGGACCAACACCACATTTCCCTAACTTCTGAAAATAGTGGCTGCTGATGGCAGCTGAATCCACCTATAAGAATTGCTCTTGGCCTAAGGCAGTGGTTCCTAATGGAGGCAATCTTGGACCCACTTGGTAATGTCTAGAGACATTTTTGTTTGTCATGACTGAAGGGAGGGGTGCTACTGGCATCTAGTGGGTAGAGCGAGAGATGCTGTTACATATCCTTCAATGCACAGGCAGTGTCCCACAATAAAGAATCAACTAACCGAGCATGTCAATAGTGATTAGGTTGAGAAATGCTGCCCTACGAGAGCCACTTTACCCAAAATAAAGCCCATTCCCAGAAGCAGCCCTCAACCTATAATAGCTCATTGGTAGGGTACATAGTTCTGGTCCCTTGCTTCATGCTTTAATTTAGGACCAATTCAAAAAAGCTATCCCAATTCAGAAAGGCTCCAGGGCTCTTCATGGGATTGGTTGAGGTCCCTGCTATGACTGCATCGTGGTTTAATGTGTCTTCCCAATCCTGCTGGTTTCCTCATGCTATAGACTATTTGAACCCCCCATCTCCCTAAATTCATATGTTGAAACTTAGAGCCCAAAGTGATGGTATTAGGAGATGGGGGCTTTAGGAGGAACTTTGGTTATGAGGGTAGAACTCTCATAAATGGGATTAGTGCTCATATAAAAGAGACCCCCCCGCCCAGAGCTCTCTAGTCCCTTCCATCATGTGATGACACAGCAGACAGTAGCTGTCTATGAAGGAGGAAGTGGGCCCTCACCAGACACTGAATCTGATAGCACCTCGGTCTTAGACTTCCCAGCCTTCAGAACTATGAGAAGTATGTCTGCTGTTTATAAGACATAGTCTATGGTATTTTGTCACAGCAGCTCAGACTAAGACCTCTCACAGGTGATGAGAATCACTTCCCAATAAACCTTTTGCACACAAATTTCTATCTCAGAGTCAGGGTACTCAAACCAAGACAGCCAACATCAAAACCAATCATCAGAACCAGCCTGAATGTTGTACCTTTTTCTTAGCTGTTAAAACTGAGGCAGATTTCATTTCACTTATCAACTTCTATTAGTCATGTTTGCAGAAAATTGTTAATTGTATCCAATGTCCCTTCTCCTATTGCCACATAATACATATGTTCTTGGGACATAGGTTGCCTATATGTTAGTGAGGTTTGGTAATATGGCCATATTCTGGTCAATGGGAGGTAAGCTGTTCTGATGTGTGCAAGTCCTGGGTTGGCCACGTATGGAAAAGACCATGTCTTCCCCCTTCTATTTTTCCCTTTCCACTGACTGGACTGCAGATGTAATGGTGGAGGTGGGAACAGTCATCATAAAAGCCTGACGTTGAGGGTGTCAAAGTAGCAAGATAAAAGACTTGGTCCCTGATGACTGTGGTGTCACCGTACAATGTACATGTCGCTTTTCAGGACTGTTATGTGAGAAACTTTTTTCTTGTTTAAGTTAACTATGTTTTGGAACTCTTTTACAGCAGCCAAACCAATATGTAAGTTACATAATCCTTAGCATAATAAGCATAATAAAGGCCATAAAAAGATGCCTTATTTTTGGTAATGAGTTCACTAATCACATTTTCAAGATCAGCTACATAATTTTATGATTCACTCCCTATCATCTACACAGTAGTTCCAACCTGTAATAGAGAGTGGGGTTGAGAGTGAGGATAAGTAGATCAGAATCCCCTCAAGAATTGTTTCAAGAATACATATACTCAGTTCTCTCTTTTACAGAGATTATAATATGCTCTTGGAATAGAGTATGTTTTGGGTTTCTATTTGAATACTTAGGATAGAGTATAAAACTGATGTGTTGGGGCACCTAGGTGGCCCAGCAGGTTAAATATCTGACTCTTGATCGCAGCTCATGTGTTGATCTCAGGGTGGTGAGTTCAAACACCATGTTAAAAGAAAGAAAAAGCAAAAGAAAGAAAGAAAGGAAAGAAGGAAGGAAGGAAGGAAGAAAAGAAAGAAAGAAAAAAAACAAACAAACCCTGGTATGTCATCTTGCCCTATATAGGAAACACAGAGTAGAAATTCAGCAAATGTCTTCTGAATAAATGAAATTTCTGGGGCTGTTGGTATACTACATGTTATGAATTTTCTTCTTTTTTTAAATTTAAAAGCTAAGAGCCCCTCATGAGAACTCAGAAGGCAGACGTATGTTCCAAGGCCATAAGGATATAAAGCCTAGCAGATCTATGAGTAAATAAAAGGTAAAGAAAAAGCTAGGTAGACTTACCATTTATATTAAAAAACTTTTTTAAAAATTTTTAATTAACATATAATGTATTATTAGTCCCAGGGGTACATGTCTGTGAATCGCCAGGTTTACACACTTGATAGCACATATCTTCCCCAATGTCCATAACCCCAGACTTACCATTTACTTTTAACAGATATGTTTTTTTTTGTTTGTTTGTTTTTTAAAGATTTTATTTATTTATTTGACAGATGGAGATCACAAGTAGGCAGAGAAGCAGGCAGAGAGAGAGGAGGGAGCCGACTCCCTGCTGAGCAGAGAGCCTGATTCGGGGCTCCATCCCAGGACTCCAGGATCATGACCTGAGCCTAAGGCAGAGGCTTTAACACACTGAGCCACCCAGGCGCCCCAACGTATATATTTTTAAATGGCATTTGAAGTCTAGAATTCCTCAGTGAGATTCAGCTGTACTAAAATAGGGAGATGAGAGTGTAGACAGACGTTATAGATATGTTACGTAACCTTATCATTATAGATAAGTGACGTTTGGCTGGGACTTCTAAATAGTCTATAACTCTGCTGACTTTAACTTAGAGGAGAAGTGTCACTACATATTGATTAAATAGTTGTGTCCAAATATTCCAAAGAGCTATGTAAATGCAGACTGGGAAGTAATAAGCATCCTACCCTTACACAGAACTTTATGCCTCTGATTGAGCTCAGAGAACGAGATGGGGATGGGGACAGGGTGGAATGATGCTGATGAAAGCAAGAGTTTCTGCTGTACTGCTCACTTGCCCTGTGTTTCTGCTCTTGGTGCTCTTCACGGAATTCGTGTTAGGGCTCCTCTACTGTTTCACTGGGCTGATGCCAAGGATGCCTCAGCCTACAGCTATAAAGAAGGAAAAAAGAACCCTTTTTCTTCTATTCTCTTAGATTCAGTGACAAGTTAAACTGACAAGAGATACATTAACAGGAGAAAGGAAACAGTTTATTAACACGTGCAGCACGCATCCAGTGCACTGAAGAAATTCATTAATGAGTAATTCGAAGAGGTGGTTAGTAGACCTGGGGGTCTATACCATTTTAATAACGAACAATAAAATTGTTGAAAAATGATAAGAGAAAGAAAAATACATTTAAACCCTCCAGGGTGGCAAGCTATGGGAAAGTATATACATGGCGGGGAACTAATGGAAGATGGGGGTTGTTTAGTGAGGTTTCTCATGTGGATCCCTCTAAGTGCTGTCTCTGGGCTGATTAAGAGTCTAGAGGCTCTGGTGATTAAGAAATTCTGCTCTTCCTGCTATGAGAGAGGAGAATGTGGAAGCATTCACAAGGGGGAAATTTACACTTGATTTTAGGCAAATAGAGGGAGAACAAAAGTGTGTGTGTGTGTGTGTGTGTGTGTGTGTGTTCTTTCTCAACTATGTTCAGCTCAAAATAATCCTAATGCCAGAGTGGCACATTTTGGAGTGATACATTTTGATCCTTTTCATAGTCCTTAGAGAGAAGATAGATGAAAGCCCAGGTATTATGTTACCTTTAAGCCTTTGAGTGTGTCTTCTCCTTCTTTAACTTCATCCTGCTACATTGTTCTTAGGCTTTTTCATGATCCTTCTGGATCCCGTAGGCTCTCTGTTACTCAAGAACATTTAGCTTCATCTCTTCTTGCTAACAGTCTCAATCTTTCAGTATTTGCATAAGTTCAAAAATCTTAAGAGAAGGAAATTGGCTCATCTTTGTGTGCCAGTCTAAGTCTTACTAACTCCCTATGGATTAATTGCCCTTATGTCAGTGATCACCTGCCAAAAGATAACCTCCACCCACATCCCACCAGCCATTCCCTGAATATGTGTCACAAAAAAACTGAGCAAACATAAATCAACCTCACCTTGTAATTTGAAATTGCAAAATTCAGAATATCATCTGACCATTTAAATGAATAAAGTTATAGGGGAAGAAAAAAGTCTTTTCATCTATACTCTTAGGTTTAATAACTGAGGACTGCAAATTAAACTGATGGAAGACAGACTTAACAGTAGAAAGATATGCAAAGATTATTTTTAATTTTATATTCACAAGGTCTCCACAGAAAAGAAGTGAAAGCTGGAAGAAGCAATTAGACCTAGAGGTTTATGTACCATTTTAACAAAGAACAATACTTTGTGAAGAAATGACTAGACAAAGGAAAAGGGGTTTGGGCTCCTTTTGGGGGAGTAAATTATGGGAAGGTAGATATGGGGGGGGAACTAATGGTAGAGCAGGGTTGTTTAGTAAGTTTTGTTTATGCAGATTCATCTCAGTGCCATTTCCCATCTCTGATGATAGAGTTATTCTCCTTCTTTTGGTATAGGAGAGAGAAATTCCCCTTCACAGGGGAAATTTATGTCACCTTTTTAAACATTTAATTAATTAATTAATTTGGGAGAGAGAGAGAAAGAAAGGGCAGGGGTAGAAGGAGAGGGAGAGAGAGAATCTCAAGCAGACTCTACACTGAGTGCAGAGCCTGCTGTGGGGCTTGATCCCATGACCCTGAGATCGTGACCTCAGCCAAAATCAAGAGTGGACATGCAACCCAGTGAGCCACACAAGCACCCCATGTCACTTTTACAAAGGGAAATTTAGGACCTGCGTTTAGGCTGATAGGGGGAGGGCACCAAGGTCATCCTGGGTCTGCTATCCCTTAATTGCCTTTAACTCAAAATAATCCTTATTTTAAAATGGCATATTTTGGGGTGGCATATTCTGAGTCACTTCAAGGTATAATTTCTATGTATTGACATGGAAAGATGTCCACAAAATATTAAGTTAAAAAGCAAATTATAAAACATTTGTAGTATGTTTCCATTTTTATGAAACTGTAATAAGTATAATAAAATCCATTATACATAGAGAAACAATCCGAAAAGTACATAAACTTCATGGTGGTTCTCTGAGGGCATTATGGGGGACTTCTACTTTGTATTGAAATATTTGAATGTCATTGAATTTTTATGATGAAGAGATACTATTTTTGAAATTATGAAAACAAATATTAAAAAATAAATGAAGCAGGCAGAACAATCTATTTGAGGCAAATCTGGAAAAGGAGATAAGGTAATTAGGCACAAGGAGGGTGGTTGGTTTTTTTTTTTTTAATTGACTTCAGTTTAAATCAGCTCTTCTACCACTTGGTTTAGTGTTTCCAATATTTTGGTTACCTCAGGCAATTTTTATTGCTTATTACCAGATCTTCTGTTTCAGTTTATCCTCAGCTTCTAGAATACAGGGTTAAATATCACATTATTGGGGTGCCTAGGTGGCTCAGTTGTTAAGCATCTGCCTTTGGCTCAGGTCATGATCCTAGGGTCCTGGGATCAAGCCCTGCATTGGGCCCCCTGCTTAGCAGGAAGCCTGCTTCTCTCTCTCCCACTCCCCCTGCTTGTGTTGCCTCTCTTGCTGTCTCTCTCTGTCAAATAAATAAATAAAACATCTTTAAAAGAAAAAAAAATAAATATCACATTATTGCCCTTTTGGCTAGTCATTCTCCACATGAATGCTCTCCAACTTGTGTTTAACTTCTCTGTCTAAGCCATCTGTTTCCTAGTCTCTGTGTTCTCCTCTCCCTGGGGAGGTTCTGAGAGGACTTTGAAGGAGTATAAGTACCTTCTTGCTTGTGGAGCTATGATTAATCCTTTGAGTCTAGATTGCTGTTCTCTTTTTCAAATGGTGCTCACCAGAACTCAAGGCTGTGTTGTAACTATTGAACTTTAGTGTGCATGGATAGTGAGGGTTTATTAAGATGCAGAGTCCAGAGTCCAAGCTCCAGTGATTCCACTTTGGTAGGTATGATGTGAGGCTCAGGAATGTGCACTTTAATTAAATATGTCTTAAGATGATTCTGTTCTGCCCCTGGGGTTCTATGCAGATGCTTCAAGCATTGTAGTCAAGGAGGGCTCTAGGGTCCATTTGTTGTCAATCAAAATAGCTGATTTTATCTGTTAATTATGCATCTGGTAAAATTTTATTTGAGAAAATCTGTCTATCCATATCTACAGATCCAAGTCTACCAAATAGTCCCTTTTGTATTATGATTTGAAAAGTCTTCTCCAACCCATGATTCCAAAAATAAGTAAACAAAAAAACCTCCCTCCAAATGCTTTTATATTCTTTTCTAGCCTTGTTGGAGCTTCCTTTTTTTAAAAAAACATTTGAAAATATATCTAGAAAAAAATAATAAAAGTTTATCTAGAATTCCTTTTTTTATTTTTATATTTGAATTTTTTAAAAAAATATTAATTTGAGAGAGAGCACACATGCATGCATAAGCAGGTATGAATCAGAGGGAGAGGGAGAAGCAGACTCCTTGCTGAGCAGGGAGCCAGACACAGGGCTCAATATCAGGACCCTGAGATCATGAATGCTTAACTGACTGAGCCACCCAGGCGCCCACATTTTTAAATTTTTAAGTAGGCTCCACACTCAGTGCAGGAGCCCATTGCAGGGCTTGAACTCACAACCCTCAGGTCAAAAGCTGATTAGAGATTAAGAGTCAGACACTTAATTGATTGAGTCATCCAGGCCTCCCTAGAGTTTCTTAAAGAAAAAAAACCAACAAAATAAACTAGGTGTAAAGATTCATCTTAATTCTTATTCCAAATAATTTACTAATTATATTAGCAGGATTTACTGAATAATCTGTTTTTCCATAATTTGAAATGCAGTCTTTATTATATACCATGTAGCAACCTGGGTCTATTTCTGGGTGTCTTTTTTTTTTTTTTTTAAAGATTTTATTTATTTATTTGACAGAGAGAGATCACAAGTAGTCAGAGAGGCAGGTAGAGAGAGAGAGGGGGAAGCAGGCTACCCGCTGAGCAGAGAGCCCAATGAAGGGCTCAATCCTAAGACCCTGAGATCATGACCTGAGCTGAAGGCAGAGGTTTTAACTCACTGAACCACCCAGGCGCCCCTATTTCTGGGTGTCTTATTCCCGTAATATAGCTGCTATTCTTCTGCTGCTATTATTCTTTCTTAATTATAGCAGAGTTTATTATCTAGTAGAGCAGATTATCTTTCATTACTCTTTGAATATTTTTCATATGTTGACTTATATTTCCAGGAATAGTTTTTGCTTGGTTCTAAAGAACTCTGAAATCTTTTTTTTTTTTTTTAAGTTTAAAAAAAAAATTGTTTATTTGACAGAGAGAGATCACAAGTAGGCAGAGAGGCAGGCAGAGAGAGAAGGGGAAGCAGGCTCCCTGCTGAGCAGAGAGCTCCATGTGGGGCTCGATCCCAGGACCCTGAGATGATGACCTGAGCCAAAGGCAGAGGCTTAACCCACTGAGCCACCCAGGTGGCTGAAATCTTAATTGTAATTTCATTCAATTTATAAATTAATGTGGTGGAGGGGAAAAGGAAAAAAAAATGGCATTGAGTACTGAATATTCCTTCCAGGAATCTAGTATAGTTTTCAATGTAATCAATCTTCTCTTATGTCTTCAATTAACTTTTGTTATTCCTTTCTTATAGGATCTGTACATTTCTTGTCCAATGTATAGTACAGAAGTAGCAGAGAAACATGATAAAGCATGAAGTCAGATGCTTGAATTCAAAGCCTGTCTCCTTTTACCAGTTATGAACTTTGAGAAATTTCCTTAACCTTGTTTGTCTCAGTTTTCTTCTCTGCAAGATGGGGAGGATATTAATAACACCTACCTCACAGAATTGCTTAATAAATAATACATACATGCAAAGCACTTAAAACATTTCTGGCGATTAGATAAGCTATAAATTTCAAGTTTAAGTGCTCTTTCTATAGGTGTAGTTGTCTTATCTATAAGTTATTTATGTAGTGACCATAAGTGTATAGAACACTAATGAAGACCTTGAAATGAGAAACATGTAAGCATACAAAATAGATGGGTCAAAGAATAATTCAGAGGACATCCATTTGTGATAAAAGCTTTCAACAAAGTGGGTGTAGAAAGACTGTACCTTAACATAATAAAGGTTATATATGACAAGCCCACAGCTAACATCACACTCAATGGCAAAAAGCTGAAATCTTTTCCTCTAAGAATAGGAACAAGGTTAGGATGCCTACTCTCACCACTTATATTCAACATAATACTCGAAGTCCTAGCCAGAGCAATTAAGAAAGAAAAAGAAAAAACAAAAGCATCCAAATCAGAGAGGAAGGAAAACTGTCACTATTTGAAGATGACAGGATATAGAAAACCCTAAAGAAACCAGCAAAAAATTGTTATAATTAATGAATTCAGTAAAGTTGTAAAATACAAAATCAGTATACAGAAATCTGAGGTATTTCTACATACTAATACTGAAATATCAAAAAGAGAAACTAAGAAAACAATCTCATTTACAATTTCACCAAAAAGAATAAAATACCTAGGAATAAACTTACCAAGGAGGTAAAAGACCTATATACTGAAAACTACAAGACATTACTGAAGAAATATAAGATGATGCAAATATATGGAAAGATATTCTATGCTCATGGACTGGAAGAATTAATATTGTTAAAATGTCCATACTATCCAAAGCATTCTACAGATTCTATGCAATACCTATCACAATTCTAATGACATATGAATGAGAATAAATATTTATAAAATTTGTATCAGATCACAAAAGACCCTGACAGCCAAAGCAATCTTGACAATAAGGAACAAAGTTAGAGGTATCATGCTCCCTGATTTCAAACTACACTATAAATTCAAAGTGATAAAAATGGCATGGTATTGGTATAGAAATAGACATATAGATCAGTAGAACAGAATAGAGAGCCCAGAAATAAATCCACACATATATGCACAATTAATCTATGACAAAGCCACCAAGAACATACAATGGAGAAAAGACAGTCTCTTTAATAAATGAGATTGGGAAAATTGGACAGCCACATGCAAAGGAATGAAACTAGATCACTATCTCACACTATACACATAAATTAACTCAAAATGGATTACAGACTTGAATGGAAGACCTGAAACCATAAAATTCCTAGAAGAAAACATTGGCTGTAAACTTCTTGACATCAGCCTTGGTGAGGTCTTTGTGGATCTGAATACAAAGGCAGTGGAAACAAAAACAAAAATAAACAAATGGGACTACAGCAAACTAAAAAGCCTAAAGCCTCTGCACAACAAAGGAAATCATCAACAAAACAAAGAGGAAACCTACTGAATTGATGAAGATATTTTCAAACCATATGTCTGATAAAAGATTAATGTCCACAATATATAAAAAACACCTACAACCCAACAACAACAAAAATCCAATCAAAACATGGGCAACATGTTAAACAATCGAATCAAAAAATGGGCAGAAGATCTGAAGAGATATTTTCCCAAAGAAGACCTACAGATCGCCAACAGGCGCATGAGAAGATGCTGAACATCATTACCAGGAAAATGCAAACCAAAACCATAAATGAGATATCACCTCATACCTGTCAGAATGGCTATTATCGAAAAGACAAAAAAACAGCAAGTTTTGGAGAGAACATGGAGAAAGGGGAACCCTCGCATACTTGGTAAATTTGTTGCAACCACTATGGAAAACATATGGTGATTCCTCAAAGAAATAAGAGTAGAAGTACCATTATGATCCAGCTTTTCCACTTCGGGGTATTTATCTGAAGAATATGAAAACACTACTTCAAAAAGATATGAACCACTATGTTTACTATAGCATTATTTGCAACCAGGATTGTCAAGATATGGAAACAACCCAAGTGTTCGTTGATAGATGAATGGATAAAGATGTGATATGTTTATACAATGGAACACTACTCAGGCATAAAAAATAATGGAATTTTGACATTTGTGGTAACACGGATGGACCTTAAGGGTATTATGCTAAGTGAACTGTCAGAGAAAGATACCAATGATTTCACGCATATGAATACTATAAACACACAAACAAAAAACGAACAAAATAGGACAAAAACAAACTCATAGACACAGAGAATAATTAGGGATTACCAGAGGAGAAGCGGTTGAGTGAAATGGGTGAAGGGGGTCAACTGTTCAGTAATGAATGGTAACTAGATTTGTGGTGGGAATCACTTTGTAGTGTATACAGATGACAAATTATAAAGCTGTATACCTGAGATGTATATAATAAAAAATAAATAAAGATTCTTGTTTGTGTGATATATAATTTGTAAATGCTTAGTGGTCATGGTTGTACAACATTGTGAATATAATTAATGCCATTGAATATACGCTTAAAAATAGTTAAAATAGAAATTTTATGTTACATATATTTTACCACAATAAAAAAAAAATTTTTTTAGAAGATGCTAAGAAAAAAAAAAAAGAATAAGTCAGAGGCAATCATTTAAAGCACTGAGGATTTTCTGGTATTTATAAGGCAGAACAGACTGTGGAAAGGCTGTCTCCTTGAACAAAGGCAAAGGCAGGATTTATAAAAAGCTAAACCCTCAACATTTCACAACAGAAAGGGATCAGTTGATTTAGGCAAGTCTAGTTCTGGATTGGTTAGTATGCAATGGAACAGACTGATTACTGCCTATTATGCTGTGGTTTCTCCAGGAATTATGTGTTCCCACTAAGGCTCATCCTCTTTATTCAGGCTTTTACCCAGAACTAATTTTCTTTTATTTTAGACATTCTTTAGTCACTTGCTAGTCTGTGCTCCATTGCATAAATGATTATTATCACATACTTAACTGTGACTTTATATTTGTAGTTTTAACCCAACAGACTCTGAACTGTTCACCACTAAACCTTGTCTTATTCACCTTTGTCTCTGAGATGCCTTGACCAGATTCTAGCACATACTAAGAACCCAACAAATGTTCCAGTGAATAATATTCCAGCCTGTACAAAAACTGGGGATGAGAGGGTCTTGAAAATCACAGTACATTGACCACTGGAAATTAAATAATCCTATTTCATTAAACTCCTGTAGGTAGCTGTTTCTTCATCTTAAAAGGAAGACTTTGGGCCATATCCTTGGTTTTCGACTCTGGTTGCACATGAGACTCACCTATAGGACTTAATCTCCAATGCCTAGACCCCACTTCATACCAATTAAATCAGAATTTCAGGTACTGATATTTTAAAAACTTTGCCTGTAATTCTGTTAAACAGGCCACACTGAGATCAGCAGGGCAGGGTTGTACTATCACATCTGTGAGTATGAGGAACATCTGATAATCTTCAAGTGAGAGAGAAACAAATTAAAAATCTCTAGTCATCTGGGATCATCGTGTAGTAGCAAATATTCATACCTACTTTGGCAGTCTGTGAGAGCACATCATTTTACTATGTAGTTCAGGATGTAATTGCTGTCCATAATCTAATCCAGTAAGTAGAGGATTGGTCAGTACCTTTTAGTAAGATTTACACAAAAAATGCATACAAAATTTTAAAAGATCTGATGCTTAATAGGATAAATTAGTTGTCTGGCAAAGCTACTTATGTGGACTACTTCACGCTTCATGGATGCCTGGTCATTGAGCCCTACTGTGGTCACTTACACATTTAAGTCTTCTGGTATGTTAGGAGGTTTTGTGATTTCTTGTTAAAGAATGGAGATTAAAATCAAACAAAACCAAACATAGACAAAATGAAGTTTTCCTTGCCACCATGATGACCTCCTTTCTCCGTGGCTCCATTTTTCTGCCCCTTCACAGAAAAACAGCTCAACTGAGATTTCTCCTGTTCCTATTTTCCATTCACTGTTTCATTCACTTTCATCTGGCTTCTTTCCCATAAGGAGATGGAAGCTGCACTTTCAAGATTGTTACTACTGACCTCCAAATCAGCAGATACATTTTATCAGCCCACTTGACCTTTCTGCAACTTTTAAGTTACCGTAACACTCCCTTCTGGTTTTCCTCCTCCTGGTGGCTTCTCTCCTATCTCTTTCACCGGCTTCCCTTTCTCAACCTGATGACTAAAATGTTGGAGTGCTCTGGGGGACACAGAACCCTTGATGTTCGTTCTGTGAATTTTTGCTAGAAACAGAAGCTAGATATCCTGACTTGCCCTACCACACAACAGCTCAGGGGTGGTATCATTTTATTGCAATTTTTCAAATTGAACTCAAATTTTTGTGAACCAGAAGGATTATCTTCAACCACTAGGAGAGAACACTGAATGGGCTGGAAATTTTGTTGCAGACGCAATGTTTCTTAATTAAACCTACCATGACAATACAAAACAGCACTTATACGTGAAGCTTGGAGGCAGAAGTAATTTCAATGACAATGTTGTTTGTATCACAAGTAACGGGAAGTTCCAATGTACTTTCTATGCTGCCCAAGTTAAAACAAAAGCAAGATCTCCATTTCCACGCAAACTTGCAGCACGTATGTTTTCTAAACTCAAACTGAAGTGCAAAGGGAATTTCTGTCTTGTGAAGTCTCTCTGAGCTATGCAATTGAGCTTCCATCTAACTTCAATTGGAAGTGATCCATCAGCAATGCAGCGACATGCCAAAAGGCAAATATCAAGAGAAGAATCTAATAGAATTCCATAAATGCTTTCAGAATGATTAATATGCTCAATAAAAATCATGTGCTTGGGGATGGATGTCAGTATCTACCTTTGTGAAAGACATTTTCAAAGACGATATACATAAAACCTCATTCTAGATCAGCATTAACCTGAACATTTCAACCAATTTTATTAGAAACATAAAACTTGAACCCCAGTTAGGCAGAACGTTATCCTCTCTCAAAATAATTCTGTTCTTCTCATTAGTAGACCTGTATTATAAAAATTATTCTCAATTATATGTTGAATTTTATCAATAAAAAAATTGGGGAACTTTCCCTTTTTTGTTCTATCAGTTCCTGTAAAATATTCCTGATTCTGCCCCTTGATCCTTTATAGAAAAAGTTGCTGAGCCCTGGTCTAACTCACCAGCATTACCATGCACAACTCAGAAGATTACAGGCTATGGATGATCTGGCTTCTGTCTATTTCTTCAACCATCCTTGCCCTGTCTTCCTCGAATGTATCAGTCTTCCATCCCTCAGGAGTTTTGTATCTGCTGCATCTTTTTTGCCTGAAATATCTTTAAAGGTTCAGCCTTGGGGACTGAGCCCTTAATCGATGGGGTCTGTGCTACCTGCTGGCACTCGGGGTCGTCATGGCTGAGTGTGGAGACCCCCACATCTAGGGTCAGCAGAGTTGTGTGTGTGGTAGTAGTGTGAGAGGAAGGGAAAACACAGTGTTTTTCCTAGACAAGATTTGGCACAACCTAGCAACTAAGCATTAAAAGATGATTATTTTTGCTCTTTTCTGATTTTTGCGATGGCTAGATATTTGTGAGTGTAGTCATTTATGCCTCTCGTTCACCAGTTTGGAGTTTTAAACACTTCACTCTTGTGTTTGTTCTCCAAAGTACAGCAAGTTAATGTTTCCCTAATCCATAAGAACCCTAGCAAGTCTCCCTGTGGGGGTGCATCTGTGAACATGAATAAAAGCCTTGGGCATGCTTACTGGTGTCTTACCTTCTGTGCTGGTTGTCCTTTGGGCTTCCTGATGGGGCAGAGTCTTGGACTTGTACCGAAAGTGGCAAAGGCTAGGCCTTTGTTATTTCTGGAGGCCTAGAAGCATCGGTAGCACCTGGGAAGGAGCTTGCTAGAACCTCAGTATTATATGCCACCCTAGACATAATCCAAACCTATTTAACAAGGTTGCCAGGTGAATCTTGGGTCAACCTGGATGCTGGTTGATGTGGAAGGTGGTTCCAGCTGGTGCTTATTGCTGCCACCATCACCTCTGAGGATCTCCAGACACTTCTGCCTCTTGCAGCCTAGCTGACTCTGCTGCACCACCATCCAGTTCAGATTCTGGTACAGGGCCACAACTCTCTCTAATCTAAGTCATTCCACAGGTGGAATGTAGCTCAGTAGAGTCCAAAACCTGTTAATTCGGGGATTATAGAAAGTCCTAGAACCTTATGCCACTCTCTTGGGTTGCCTCTATCATGGCCCAGGATGGCTCAACACCCAACATGGAACAAGCTCTAGATAGCATCCTGCTCCAGAATCCTGATCAAACCAACTCCTGGACGTAGGGAGAGAGGAAGCAAGTTTTTTCCTGACTTCATTCTTAGGACTGCTTGTCAGAGCTCTCATTTCCTGACCCAGGATTGACCCTTCTCTAGGATGACTGACAGTAGGAACATCCATTCCCTTCAGGGGAAACCCCACCTCCACCCACAGGGGCGTGGTCTGACATATAATAGTTTGACATAAGCACATTCCCCTCAAGTTCAGGTTTTTTGGTCTTAAGTAACACCACATGTGGGATATCAACAGCCCTGGCAACTTTTTTTCCGTTTCTTCTCATCAAGGTTCTGAAACATGATTGTGTAAACTCATCCTGGGCTACCTGGTTATATAAGAATTCACCTGACATATTTAAAGCTTGCTGAGAACAGGTTATATACTTAAGGATCCAAGGAAGAAAAGTTATGATTAAGGAGAACTGGCTGAGATATGAATAATAGTAAGTGAGGTGAAATTTTCTCCAGGTTTTTCTAAACAAAAGGTATTAGAAAGTATTAGCAAGAGACCTGCTGCTTTTGAATTATATATACCCTAAGTCTAAAAGAGATTGGTGATTGCTGATCCTCAACAATGACTTTGGATTGCTCAGTGCTGTCTTGGAAACCCTACTGAATGGCAATTTTTAGCTTTTCTTTTCCATTTTAGAGCTTTTGTATGAGCTTTAAAAATAACCCAGTTATGCTGGCTGGAAGGCAGTTTTTCTGCGAAAGATTTTCTAGGGGTTGGAAAGCAGAAAGAACAATGAATAGAAAACACTTGCTGCTTATTTAATTTAATAAACATGCTTTGTATTTGTATAAGCTGGAGGGCATTTTTCACATTCATTGTCTCAGTTTATACTTCTATCAGCCCTGGGATTACTAGAGAATATCCCATTTTAAGAGTCTGGAAAAACTGGAGTCCAGAGAAGTTAAGTGGCTGCAAAGTAGTAAAATCAGGTCTCCAACTCATCTTTTGACTCTAAATTCAGTTTTCTATCTCTGGTTTAAAAATGTTTGAATTCAAGTGAAAGATGGTTGGAGAATGGGTGATGTGCTCTGAGCTGCCCGCAGGATCCACAGAAGCCCCAGTTCTTTACAATAGGTCATTTTTGTCTGTCTTTATAACAGCCTGAGAGAATGATCTAGACCAGAGCTCTACCCAAACCTCTTTTCTTTGTCCCACTTGCTCTTTCCCTTCTCGTTTCCCCTCTCTCATTTATTCCTTAAATAATGGCTTTCTTTCCACTTCACTCCCACTGGTTTAACTTGATTTTTAAAGGGCTTTACTAGTAACATCCCAGAATGAGTCAGTGTGGAGGAAACTACAGCAGATGGAGAGAAGGAAGCGGAGGAGGGGGTGTGGAAGGAAGGGGGAGCCGAGGGCCAGAGCAAGTGTGGAGAGCAGCTTAGTGCAGACACTCGAATTTCTCCATCCAGACTGGTATTCCGAGATATTCCCTGCTGCTCTGGAATCTCTGTAAACACAGGGATTTGTCTGGAATGACTTTACAGCTCAGCAGGAAGCTCGCTAAGTGCCAGGACTCTCAAACTGTGAGCCCGGCCCAGAAATCAAGGGAGGAGGCGCTCTGAGCCTGGCATGTGCTCTGGCATGTGCACTGGCTGGCCCAGGGAAGAGGGGAGAGGGCCACCGAGGCTTGTGCAGGCTCCGATTCCGATCGAGGGCTGAAAGTAACCTCGCAAAGGCATCCACTGCATCTTTGTTGGCGTTATGGTGAACCACACCTAAAATGTCCCAGAAAACCATTAAAAAAAAAAAAAAAACACCCCCTCCAGTTTTTTAAGACTTTTTTAAGGGGTAGGAACATCCATGATTTTACTCAATACTTTTTATTTTCAAAAATCTTTTTTATGAGAAGAATCTACTTCTTCCCTGCTGCAACTGAATTCTGTTCCTCTTTTTTCCCTAAATGGCCCATTTGCTGAGAGCCACGGGTAATATTTCTGTCTCATGAGGTGCTTGAGACCTACAGCTTTTGAGTAAGAGAAGCTTTGAGAGAGCAAGAGAAGGCAAATGTGGATGACTGGTGTTTCTGGGAAGTGACACGCAGAGACTTACCCTGTAGTCCATGTCCTTGTAAAGAAGGGCACTGGGAAGGGATCAGGAACCAGGGTCAAACCAGGAAGCCCTGTGGTACTGGGGAAAGTGAAGAGAAAGGCATGCTGGGCTTTTTGCTGTCCAATGATGCCCCTAACTCCCTGTGCCAGCCCTGGTGGCCTGCCCTCCTCCTGCCAGAAGACCACTCTGTAGATGAACCCTTAGATGCAACTTGGGGATTTACCTTATTTTTCTAACAGTTATGAGTAATGGCTAGTCAGAATTCAAGCTCTGTACACTACTTACTAGCTGTATTAGGGTTTTTCAGAGAAATGGAACCAACAGGATCTCTATCTCTATCTGGATATCTGCCTATCTATCTTTCCATCTCTTTAACTATCAAGAGATTTATTTTAAGGAATTGACTCATGCACTTACTGAGGCCTGTCAAGTTTGAAATCTGTAAGGCAAGTGGGCAGGTTGGAGAGTCAGGTAAGAGTTGATGTTGCAGTCTTGAGTCAGAAGGCTGGAAACACATGCAGAACTTCTGTTGAAGTCTAGAGGCAGAATTCTTTCTTCTTCAGGAAACTTCAGTCTTTGCTCTTAAGACCTTCAACTGATTAGATAAGGCCCACCATATTATGGAGGGGTAATCTGCTTTATTTAAAGTCCACTGATTATGTTAATCACATCTAAAAGGCCTCTAGATGTTCTGGCAACATCTAGATTAGTGTTTGACCAAACAATTGGTCACCATGGTCTAGACAAATTCACACAAAATCAACCACTAGTCTAGCTTTCAACTTATTAGGAAGTTACTTAATGTCTTTAAACTAAGGTTTTTAAAAAAATTTCTTTTGTAATATGGAGGCAATGAGTTAAAGCTTAGCCCAGTGCATGGATAATGGAGCAATACATATTGTTATAGTATTATGATTGTTGCACATTTTCAAATAAATTTACATCATGAGTCTAGAGAGTTCTACATATTGGAATTCAAATAGAAAAATAAGTTCTATTTATTATTTTTATTGACTTGCCATCAGACCCAATATTTAAGTTGATACATAGACATTGATTGCTTAATGTTTAAAAATGTATGTTTGTTAGCACAAGCAATAATATGATAACAATAAAGGTAAAATAACAAAAGTATGACAAATCATCTATGATCCCATTACTGTGACAGAACAGCTGTGTTCATTTCTCTGTTATCTTTGCCAGTCCTTACCCATCCATGCATAAACACATTATATAGAGGTGTACTCAGGGTGGATCAGTTTTTCCGTTTTGCTATACTTCAATGATATTAAACCAGTTCAGATATTAAACAGTCAAGTGAATTGTATGCTGGTTAAAAATTACAGTCATCCTCTCTCATCCTTCTAAGGAGCCAGAACCACCGGGCAGTGTGCTCTGTCCGGTGACTGCTTGGCAGGCAAAGTTGTCTGAATGTTTTGCATCTCGTTGTTTTCCTACAAAAAGGGCAGTTGAAGGACAAAAGCTCATGGATAGATTGTAGATGTATTAAACTAGAGAAAAGTTAATCCAGTTCTGCTTTTATGGTTTCTATTTATGTCTCTCTTTCATTCATTTAAAATGTGTTGAGTTCCTTCAACGTGCTGTGTATTAAATACTGGGATATATCCAAGCAGAAGGAAACCACAGATCTGCCTTCCCAAAGCTGCAGACTAGAAGATGAGATGGTGATGAAGAGCCATGTAAGAGCCACAGAAGGGTGAAATGTCTAATGGAGGCTTGGAGCTGGGGAGGGAAGAGGAGGAGGGGGAAGGTATCCAGGAAGATATTCTAAACTCTGAAGGATCAGTAGGTGTTAGCCAGGTGAAGAGGGGAGAGGGGCTAATGTCTCTTCCTTCGGTAGCAGAAAAAAATTTATTTTTCCAGAAAGCTGAGTCTAGTTTTTTTTTTTTTTTTTTTTTTCCTATTTATTTAGGCAAAACTGAACTTCAGGTAAGGTCATGAGAACAGTATGTGCAAAGGCCCACTATCTGCACACTGGTTTGGGGAGCTAAATATAGATGACTCTGGCTATAGGAAGAGTATGAGAGTGAAAGGGGTCCATATGAAAGAATTTGATCAGTAGGAATCCACTGAAATGTTTTAAGGTGGGGACTGATGGGGCGCCTGGGTGGCTTGGTTGGTTAGGCAGCTGTGTTTGGCTCAGGTCATGATCTCCAGGTCCTGGGATTGAGCCTCAAGTTGGACTTCCTGCTTAGTGGAGGAGCCTGCTTCCCTGCTTCTCCCTCTCCCTCTGTACCCCACCCCCGCTCATGCATGCATGTATGCTTTCTGTCCCTCAAATAAATAAAATCTTTTTTTTTTTTTTAAAGGAGAAGACTGACATGACATGATCTATATACTTTTGGAAAACCACTTACACTATAGCATAGTCAGGGACAAAGGCAAGACTGGTTGTGTGGAGAATAGTATATCATCACTGGGGTAATCCAGGTAAGAAGCAACAGGTAATAATTGCACAGATGGAGAGAAATGAATCAAATCAAAAGATATTAAGAAGATAGAAAGGCTCAAATTTGGTTTGAGAGACAGTGAGAAGTTAAGAATGATGCACAGAGTTCTATTCCACAACTCTATGTGCTTGAAAGTGAATTTTCTTCATCTCAAATTATTTTGTTTTAAGGGCAATTTTTGTCATGTCATCTAGTCAAATATTGTATCATGAAAGAGAAGGCACCATGCACAGGTGAAAGAGTACTTACCTAGAGGCTAGGTCCTCCAGTGTGATCCTGACCAATCATTTTATCTCTTTGTAGGGAGTGTGAACGGCTACAATATAGGACAACATGATTATGAACTGGGCTGGGATTTTGAGTTATGGCACATATACAGAATAAACCCATTTCCATGGCACTTAGGACAACTGTTGAGGCTCTTGTAGCCTGAAGAAACTGCCCAGGGTTCTCTTAGCTCTAGGTCTCCCTAATTAGACTAAGGAGCGAGGAAAATCCATATTTTGCCAACCCTCCAAAAAATTCAGTGCAGATCGGTATGCTGAAGAACAAACATCTTCTGGGTAGCTCAGGCAGAGTAGTTAAATTTTGAGTCAGATCATTTGGACTATTGTCCCCATTCCACCATTTACTAGCTGTGTGACTCTGAGAGAATAATTTTTCATTCCAAGCCTCAATTTTTCTCATCTGCAAAATGGGACTAATAAGAGTACCAGCAAAGGATTGTCATGAAGATTAAATAAGAGAATGTTTATAAATATTTTATTAGAGCTCTTGAATACAGAGTAAATTCTCAATATATATTAGCCATGATTTTTAAAAAATATAATCTTTCCTTTAAAGTGTACAATTCAGTGATTTATAAAGTAAATTTACAGAGCTGGGCAATCATCACCACCATCCAAATTTGAAACATTTTCATCACTTCAAAAAGATGTGCCCAAATGTATTATACTCTGTCCCCACTCAACCCCAGGCAAACATAAATCTACTGTTTCTAGAAATTTATCTTCTCTGAACGTTCTATATAAATAAAGTTGTATAGTATGCAATCGTTTGTGTCTGACTTTTTTAATTGAGTATGTTTTGGAAGTTCTTTCATGTTGTAGCATAGATCAGACTTTTGATTCTTTTCATTATTGAATAAATAGTCCATTGTATGGGCATACCACAGGTTGTCTTTCCATTTACCAGTTGGTAAATATTTGGACTGTTTGCACTTTTTGGCTATTATTAACAATGCAGCCATGCACATCCATGTACAAGTCTTTGTGTGGCCATATTAACATACAATCTTCTGGTTCTAAAAGTCAAAAATTCTAAGAAACATTGAACTTGTCAAGAGGATGACTGTTGAAACAGGCCCTGGTTCTTATCCGTAGGCAATAACTATTTTTGCCAGGATGTTTTGAAGAAACACACTTATTTATATCCAACAAAGACGTTAAACTTCTCAATTAAAAAAGAAAAAAGAAACAAAAAATTTCATTTAAACGAAAGATTTAGCTAAAAGCTGGTCGGGATTTGGTTTTGAGTCCACCAGTTTTGAGTCTAGATAGTCTCCACTCTGTCCCCATTCATGGGACCTGCTCTGTTTGTGGAGGGCAGTGCCTACTCAGAAAGGGAGGTGAGCCCAGGACACCATTCTGCAGGCTACTGTAGCTCCAGTCTTTGGGGAGTCCTGGGAGGTGGGGGGCTTTGTTTGAAGCCAAGGAAATATCAGACTAGAGCTGCGGAGGAGAATTGCTGATGGGACAGACCAAAACCTCTGACAGGCTCACAACTGAAGCAGTCTCCTGCACATCCTCCTATCTAAAGAGATCTTGAGCTCAATGTCCTCAGGCTAGTTGAGATCTTGAAGATTTGTTCCTGCCATGGAATTGTATCCCTTTGTTTAGACAAGAATGGGTTAGGGCTGTGGGTAAAATTTGGGGTAAGGGAAGCCAACTGGGACATATGTCTTACTGGGACATGCACTTAGCCTCATCTTTCCCCTAAAAGCACTGGGCTGAACCCTCTCAGCAGAGAGTTGTGGAAAATTAGAGACGTTCTATGGAAAGACCAAGTTAATGTTCAAGTCTCAGAATCTGATCTTAGGTCAAATATCTTTTGCTTTTGCCAGTAAAAAGAGCCCAGATGTTTTTCTATTTACTTAGGCAAACCCTTGAAACACAAGTTAGTGATATAAAACTGTACATTTGCAATGTTAAGAACCCATATTTGGAAAGTCACAAGCATAAAATATATGCTGTGAAATGGGAGGTCAGGATGGTGAACTCATTTTAGAACCATAGTTTTGACTCAAGAATTTTGATGGGGTCTTCACATTGGTTGAGCTTCTTGGTCCTAATATCATTGAGAGAATTAAATCATGATATTAAAACATTGAAACACTAATGCTTTGTTTTTATTGGCAAGAACTAAAATGATCTAATACTAATGCCATGAAACATCAGTCACTTTTTTCCTGATGAATAAGATGAACTTTGGCTGCTTATGATAGTAAATTTAATAATGTCAGTGATTTGAACTGTTTCAATTCTAAATGTGCAGAAATGTGTTTTACTGCATCTCTCTCTCTTTCTTTTTCTCTCTCTGTGGTACTACTACTGTCAGGAAGTTTTGTGGCAAGTAAGTCCAAATACATAGATTAGAGCATATCATTCACATGTGCCACGTGTATGCCAAAGTATGAGTACCCACGACAAGGCTCTCTCTCACAGGTGGTCTGAATTTGCTTCTAGCTGGTCCTGTAAGCAGATTCAATATTTCATAAGCACTGCTCCATCTCATGCCTCCATTATTGACACCACATGGAAGTCAGGAAATTGGTTCTTTCTGGGAACAGTTTGCAGAAATATGCAGCCTGTCAGCCCCTTTCTCATGGGTGCATTAACAGAGCGGCTCACCATTACAAGTAACGAACCTTCTCCAGATGTGTGTAGCAACTCAGCTCCAACTTTATCTTCAGTCCCGAAGATGGACTTGACAAGATGGATTATTTGTGGCCGTATTGTAATAACTTTGTGAAATCAGAATTCCCAACGATTGTAATGGAGGGTGAGGAATCAGCAGCAGAGGGACAGAGAATGTCTCCTTCTCCAGTAAACAATACAAAAGGACAACAACAATAAAAAGAGCAAATCAGCTGTGGCATTTTCCTGCCTTGGACACCATCTCTTCCAGACTGTTCTAATTCTTTCCCTTTTATGATTCTGTTTATGTTACACACATTAAAGTTAAGTCATGTCTTTAATAAGATGGAAACTGGAAGTGAGATTTGGAAATGACTGAATCAGGCTTCTTAACTTTTTTCTTCTCTTGGAGAGCTCAAAAACAACTGACAGAAAGGGATATACCAAAGAAAACAATTTTAATTGTCGGCTTCCATGGAAAATTCAATCCAGTCTTTCATTCATTCCCTACCCAGTGCGGTGCCAACACACTTCTCTCTATATGGCCAGGGGCTTAATTTAGCTGACAAATTTCTGAAGATATAACTAAGTTTCTAAAAGAAAGATTGTAGCTACAAATGATGCATACGCTCTTTTTCAGTCACAATGGGTAGAAAGATTTTTCCAAGATCAAGTAATTGGGGATAAATTTCTTTTGCATTTTATTAGCAAAACAAGGCTGTATTTAAATCTTTCTTGTAACTTACAAGTCCCCTGAATTGATAGCTATAAAACTGGGTCCCTTTGGGAGTTATTTGTCCATCTCCAAGGTTGGCAGTCCTATTTGTTTGATGTAGATGTTCTAGATAAAATTCCTCAAGTCCAGCTGTTATGATTTAGCTTAATGTTCTTATGGAGGGATTTCCTTTGTCATCGAAGAGATGGAATCAAAACAGAATTAGTCATTCTTGCATCTTCTATTTATAGCCCAGCTAGTATTCAGATGCATTGTAGAAGAATGATGTAGACAAAATTTTTCTTTCTTTCTTTTTTTGGTAAACAAAACTTTTTACACTCTGTGGACTTAACTCGGTTGCTAATTTAGACAGCACTTAACAAAAAAATTACCACTTAAATGAAAAATTACCCAAGTCATACCATTTACATTTTCAGATTAAATGTTTTTCAGTACAAAGTCTGTGGGATGACCGGAAGTCATGGATGACTTACATGGAAGTGACAGGGGTAGAAAAGGTCAATCTGAAAAGTTGTTTTTATGGCTTGTTCATGATGAATAGTTCAAATGTGTCTTAACAGAATTCTACTCTATTTAGTCTGATGCCAATATCAAAGCTAGTCCTCAAATTTAGTGAGAGTCATGATTTAAGACATTTTACTTAGGGGAAATTTTAATAAGTTAATTTGCTTTTTTGGAGGTGGTGAGGTGGGGTAGTGGTCTTAGGGGTCTATATTGAGACAATGGAGCACTTAGGTAATTTGGTTATATAACCTGGTTATCAGAATTCCCTAGGACACTGAGTTTTCTTATTTCCTTTTTTTTTTTTTTTTTTTTTTTGTAGAGAGCTGACTTGAGAGGGATCTAGAATAGCTTACTGGTTATAAGGAGGTAAGAAGCAAGAATACCAGCTTTTCACTGATCTGATCTATATGGTAATTAGATGTGTGTCATTAAATAAGATGAAGTATGGGAAAAGTGCCTTGTAAATATTCAAATACTCTGCTATTTTTTATTATGACAGCATCTGAAGCATCTGAAGCTGCCTCTGATATGCAATAGCTCTCAAATCAGTGTTTGTTGAGTTATATTAAATTAAATCAAGGAGTAGTTGGATGATAGGTCAAAAATACAAGTAGGTTGAAGACGTTGACAGTTAATGTTCTCCATGTAAAATTTCTCTGTTAGCAGTGTTGGGTGAGCAGAGGGCTTCTTTTCATTGGCAATGGCATGGAAAAAAATTTGTTAGGTACAAGAACAGTATATTCCAGTAAGATGGTCTTGAAATTTTATTCTTATTTTTAAGACTGTTGACAAACAGTTAAATTAACAGTCAATTAATGAATGGCTGCAAGGTGTTGAATTTATCACAGCTGATGATTATAGGGTAAGTATGGCTTTGTTTCCTATGTGTGCTAAACTTGTATTAGGAGATACATTATATTAAGGAGCTATTGAAGTTGCCTTTGAGGGAGATTGGAAAATCATGTAAATCCAGTCTATAAACATGAGAACTCTGAGCTACAGACCAAAATCAGCCTCCATACAACTATCCAGCTATCTGGCCCAATCCTAGACAGTGGTGCTTCTTGATGTGTCATTGGTGGGGATTTAATATCTGGTCCCTAGGGTATGGATAAAAGTTTCAGGGCAAAAATTCTCAGGCTCTGAGCCCCCCTTCCCCCGCAAGAAGGTTTCCTACACTTCCATGACCAATCCCTCCAATTATTCTAACGCTAGTTGGAAAGAGAGTATGGTGCTAGTTGGAAAGAGAGTACCTACATCATCTTGTCCAAAGGATAAGAGTATGGGCAGGAGGAACTTCTTAAGGAGAGCTCACCCCATATTACTGGTGTGGAGTGTGTCATTCCTTGTGAGATCATAGGCTAGAATTAGAGGGGATGGGTTAGTGACAGCTAAGGCTCAAACTCATGTAGTCCATGGGAAGATCATATGGCAGCCAGTAATAGCAGCAGGCTGTGCTTTCTCAGCCCCACACAGAGGGAGATCCAAGAGCAGCAGTGGGCTCAGGGCTAGGGGATGCTATGGGATGTAAGTCCATGCCAGCCATCCAGGCCTTGGGACTCTTAGGGCAGTGTCATGTGGCCTGCTGTCATTAGCCACAACAGAATGGCTCTGAGGCTGCCCAAATCATATCTAAAGAGTCCTCAGAAACACTGGGTAGGCTCTAATTTCGTGAGGCCAACAACAGAGATCTCTGAGAAGTAGCATACTTATGGTTAGAAGCTAGCACCCTTGTCAAGGAGGGCCGGTCTGGAGGAATAGTGACGAGTCTAAGTCCCTGCGGAGAGGTGCCTTGTTCAGGTTAGGTCAGTTGTAGACAACTGATCAAGAATATGGTTCAGAGCAGGAAGAATTGGTATGTAAAATGTGAACTGGGGAAGAAAGCAGAGTCATATAGAGTGGATAGAGTTTCAGCAGGACCTGGTAAGGAGACTGCAGTCAGCAGACTTTTGTGGGCACCAGTGGTTCCCTTCAGGGACACAGCCTACCATGCTGACAACAACAAAGCTAATCCTAGGCTCTGTGTACTGCTACGGCCTGCTGATAGACCACCATGCTGGGGAGTTAGAACTGGCTCAGGCTCTAGCTGGGGCTGAATATGCAGATTAAATCTTCAACACCTCTAGTGGGATGGAGTAAGGGCAGGTGCTCTGTCCTTGGAGGCAATAAAACGTTTTTGTGATACAGAAGAGCTAGTTTTAATGTGGAAAGTGTTAGATTATTATCAAAGGCATATTTGTGATATTTCTGGGTGGCTCTTATGTGAAGAGAAGTATGATAATGTACCAGAATAAATCATGGGATATTTATTTTGAGAAACTTGCTCTGAGCCAAAAATTAGAACACATGGTATGACAAATATGAGCATACTGATACGGATAATTGGATAAGATATCTGCATTCAGGATTGTTTTGGAAAATAGGAGACCATGTGGTCACTAGCATATGCCTGGCAGAAGGGCTTATCTAGAATAGGAGGGAGAGGTTTGGACATAGGAAGGTAATAGAGGCCGAATGGAATAGGTGCTTATGAGAAGAGCTCAGGAAAGGGAGAGAGCTTGTCCAGTGGAGGTAATCAGGGAAGACTTCATAACGGTGGCAGCACATAATTGCATCTTGGTAGATATAAAGGTTTTAAACAAGGGGCTATAGGTATAAGGGCCTTTCAGGTGAAGGCACCAGGTGAACAGAACCAAGTTTGGAAGCAAAACCTATAGGAAGTACCATTGGTGGCATATAATTGTTTTGGCAGAAGACGATAAGGCAAGACTAGGGGCACCTGGGTGGCTCAGTGGTTTAAGGCCTCTGCCTTTGGCTCGGGTCATAATCCCAGGGTCCTGGGATCGGGCCCCGCATTGGCCTCTCTGCTCAGCAGGGAGCCTGCTCCCCCCTCTGTCTGTCTCTGCCTGCCTCTCTGCCTGCTTGTGATCTCTCTCTGTCAAATGAATAAACAAAATATTAAAAAAAAAAGATAAGGCAAGACTATAAAGGCAGATTCTACTGTCTTGTGGGTCATGTTGAATGGGAGATTTGGTGCTATACCCAGGGTTGGGAATATAAAGATGGAAAAAATCAGGAATGAAGACATGTATTTGGAAGATGCAGATTAAATAGAAATTAATGTGGTTAGAAGTCATTCATGGGGTCAAGATGGCGGAGAAGTAGCAGGCTGAGACGACATCAGCCAGCAGGAGATCAGCTAGATAGCCTATCAAACCATTCCGAACACCTACAAATCCAACAGGAGATCGAAGAGAAGAAAAACAACAATTCTAGGAACAGAAAATCGACCACTTTCTGAAAGGTAGGACCAGCGGAGAAGTGAATCCAACGCGACGGGAAGATAGACCCCAGGGGGAGGGTTAGCCGGCTGCGGAGACAGAGCCGAGGTTTCCTAGTGGTCTGTGACACGGACCGGTGCTCTGTGGCACGGGCCGGTCCTCTGTGCGAGGGGTCCCCACAAGATCCGGGGAGACTCCGACCCGGGAGAGCTCAGGGATCTACGGGGTTCGGAGACTCCAGGTGGGACTCTGCCAGAGACAGAGATGCTTGGTCACAGGCTGGGTGAGCTCGGAGC
>ML111251.1:0-71540 GCA_003697995.1 Taxidea taxus jeffersonii
GTGCCTGCTCACCTAGCTTCTGGTGGTTTGCTGGCAACTGCTGGTGTTCTTTGGCTTGCAGAAACAATCATTCCGATCTCTACCTTCCTCTTCGCATGCTGTGTGCAGGTCTCTCTCAGCCCATGTTTCCCCCTTTTTTTTAGTATATGTGCTGCCAAAGTGAGCACCCCATGTTTCCCTTTTTTATAAGGACATTTGTCTTATTGGATCAGAGCCCACCCTAAAGACCTCATTAACTCGATCATCTGCAAAGACCCTGTTTCCAGACAAGCTCACTCTCCCAAGTACTGGGGGTTAGGATTTCTGCATCTTTTGGGGGATCTGCTGTCAGATTCCACTTACCCTCTCCTCCCATGGCTCCCCAGCGTGTGGTTACTTCCCCCTAATCCACAGCTTAGCACACCCGCCATTTAAGCTCCCAGGCCCTCACTCTTTCCGTGGCTGACTTCTCCCACCCTCCTCCCTGTGCCGCACGCTTACACTCAGCCAGGCCCAAGGTTCAAACCAGACGCCACCTCCTCCTGCCTCAGAAAAGCTTTTCCGATTCCCCACCCGGGTGTGACCACTTCCTGCTCCAAACTTCTTGTTCCATTGTTGTCCGGATCCCTCTTCCAGTATTTGCCGTAGTCTGTCCAGTATACTGTTCCTTGCCTATTTGATCTTTATTCATCCATTCGACATTTACTCGACATTAGTCAACATTTCTTACGCTCTGTGCACCAGGCACCCTGCTAGGCCCTGGATAATACGGAACACCTGCCCTGGAGAAGTTTCTACACAGAGCAACAGTCATGAGCAATAGTTGCACTGGAGTTAGGTATATGGACAATGAGGGAACTCTGTTTTGGGGTCCATTAATTAATTGCATCTTGGGGTGCAGTGAGTCTTTCGCTTCCTGGGGGACGTCAGAGGCTGTTCGGTCACGACACAGGTGTGGACTCAGGCAGCCCTGGTTTTGGGCCCAGCCCTGGCACACACAGTCGTCTGTGAGTAGCTGTGCCAGCTTCAACTACTGTGTCTTTGTAATGGGGGCTCATAGTGCCAACCGCGTGTGGCCGCTCTGAACATGCAAGGGGCAATGATTTAACACGCTTAGCAGAGCGCCTTGTACTTAGTGAGTCCTCAGGAAACACGAATTATTTGTGATGCTTCCTCCGGAAGGTTGGGGGCCTTTGGAGGTAGGGGCAGGGAAGAAGAGCACGGACACCTATTCGAGGAGAGGGTGCGGGGGTGGGGGGGTACACAGAAGATGGGAAGAAGGCAAGGGAAGGTAGAGAGCCTGGTCTTAGTGCAGAGGGGGAGTGTTTCTCACTCTGCATCCTTCCCTGAGCAAGCTCAAAATCCTAATCCCTCAATCAGTGTTGGTTAAAGTGAGTTCAGTAGTGGGATTCAGTTTCCTCGGGGGACATACTCATTCTTATACTGGGAAATAGGAACCGGCCAAAAAAGCCTTCAACAAGCTTAAGCCAGAGAGATGCGGTGCAGGGCATCGCATTACTGTGGGAGGCCCTGAGGCCCTGTGGAAGGTTTTAACCTTCCTGAAGGGGGCAAAGTTTCAGCTGGGAGTCTGGGCCCCCAGGTGGCCTAAACCCTCCTCCCGCCCTCCTGCCCCTGGCTTCCTCTCCTGCTCTCATGGCATCCAAGCAGCTATGCCCAGGATTAGGGCTGCACTAAGGGCCAACTGGGCTACTGTAGCCTCTGCTGGAGTTCAAAGCAGCTCTGGCTGGGTCAGCCGAGGACACGCGGTGGCCTGTGCCATCGCCCCACACTGTCCCAGGGAGGAGAGGCCTCGAGAACAGCCTCGGATATCCTGGGAATCGGCCTCCCACTTTTCCAATTCTTCCCTCTTCTCCTTTCTCTCAGGCTTCTTAACCATCTCATTTGACCAAGACAGTTGAGCCAAAAAGTACCCAGGACCTGTGGTGAGCAGGGGGTATCCCGAGTCACATGCTGCCCACACCCAGCTCAACCAGCCCAGTCGCCCTGTCAGACCCAAAACCCAGGCTGCTTTCCAACCACGCCCCTTCCAACAGGACAGACTCACCTTGCCAAGGTCACAGGACCAGCCAAAGGTCAGAGAACACATTTCCTGTCAGGCAGGAAGGCGCTGAGATCATACTGCTGGGGCCCTGCTCTTTTTTTTTCTTTCAATTTTTTATTTAAATTCAATTAGCCAATATACAGTACCTCATTAAGGGGCCCTGCTCTTGGTAGCCCAATGACGATGGCTAGAGAGGGTTGTTGTGAAATCGAGGGACAGTTCTCCAACTCAATCTTGATTTCAAAAAAGATGTTTTTCCCAACACGACTTGACCTTGCCAGACTGCATTTCTTGATTTTTGATTCAGCAAGGCACGCAACACTTCCGTGCGACATAATAATAATCATACCAACACTTTCATAAACAGTTGCACGTGGGCATTTTTCAAAGTGCTCTATGCCATTAAAGGACAGCTCTGTCCCTGACCGTGCTAAGCTGCTCTGTCACCAATTATGGTTTCCTTGAGCAATGCCAGATGGTCCAACTCTGATCCAGGAATGAGGCAGGAAAAAAGGGCTGGTCTTAGAGATAGAAGAGCTGGGTTCGAGTCCTGCCCACCCATCTCCCCCCAAACGGGCCAGCTAATTAGCTCTATGACCTTGGGCAAATTGCTTTGCTTCTCAGAGCTTCAGTTCCATCCAATGTGAAGTGGGCTTGATGGTCATTCTGTCAGGCTCACCTCAGGGTGCGCGTGTGAAGACCAAATGGGATAACGCGTGGGGGAACTCTGGAGATGCTCGGAGCTGTGCAAATGGAGCTTTGTCATAAATGGCAAGAAATCTCACTGGCCTTCCTGACTGAGGAGGGGAGTGTACCTCTCACAGGTGCATGGACCCGGAGAATAAGGAAGCCGGGGCTATGCCAGGCAGGGCTCATCCCAAATGGGTGAGCGTTTGTGTGTTGGATAGAGAAAGCTGGGTTTTGAAGGGAGATCTGAATTCCCATCACACCTCTGCCCCTTCATAGTGACAACCCCAGAGAGCGATCTGTTGTGTCCCTTCATGTCCCAGCAACTCGGTTTGTCACCTGTAGCGTGGGCCTAAGGTCACCTTGTGGGGCAGTGGGCAGCACACAGGAGGGGCTTGAGAAATGTTAGTTTTGTCCTCTTTCCCCATTAAGTGGTAGGTCGGGTCCGCGGTGGTTCTGCAGTGGTTCTCAACGTGTCTCTTTGAGCCACCTGGGGGGCTTTTAATAAATTCTGCTCACTAGGGTGACTGGGTGGCTCAGTCAGCTGAGCCACCCGCCTTCGCCTCAGGTCATGATCCCAGAGTCCTAGGTTTGAGCCCCGCATCGGGCTCCCTTGCTCAGCTGCAAGTCTGTTTTTTCCTCTGTCCATCACCCCGCTAGTGCACGCTCTCTCTCAAATCAATAAATGAAATCCTTAAAAAAGAAGTAAATAAATTCTGCCCAGGACCCCTCCCAGACCAATGAATGCAGAATGTGTGCGGGTAGGGCCCAAGCTGCAGGTGTTTTCGCAACTCCCCAGGTGATTGCTGAGGGCAGTCAGCTGGGGCAGAGGCCCAGGGCTGCCCGGTGGAAGGCATCTGCACCCGAAGCTGGGCCTGGCACCCGGGCCGGCTCCCTCCCTCCCATTTCCTCATTGTGCTTCTCTTGAATGCAGCCCACGTCAGAGCTGAGCAGGGCAAGAGTGAGTAAGCCCACCGTCAAGGCTGCAAGTACAGTCTCCCAACCAGCCTGGGGGTGGCTAAAGAATGGTCCCCTTGGCAATGGGGTTCCTTTCTCCGTCACTTCTGCTTTCCTCTCCTCCCCTCTCCCCAGCCCCCGCCCCCTCTCTTCTGTCATTCACGGGCACATGTCTCCAGGCACAGGCACCAGGACAGGGTTAGGAGGTTCAGACCCAGGTGAGAGACCAGGAGCCCCTCTGGGAAGGCACTCACTCCAAGCCAGTGAGGGTGGTGTGCAGAGTGAGGTGGGGGAGCGAGCTAGGGCCCGGCCATCAGGCAGACCTGGCTCCAGGTCTGGATCCGCTGTGTAGCTCTGTCCACTTAATCAAACCTGAGCTATTCCATTTACAAGTGGGGTTCCTCACACTCCCAGGTTTGTTGTGAAAATCAAAGTCAATGTTAGAAGTGAAGTACGTACATATAGGTGGTCCTCAGTCATATGAAACGAGGCCAAGGCGTGGTGACCGAGGCATGAGCAAAGCTCTGTGGGCAACCTCCTTCCTCTCATTTGGTCTCATCTCAGCCCATCTTTCCCTCCTCCTTCCTTTTTCTCCTCTGAGATCCTCTCCTCTCTTTCCTTTAACCGGGTGGGAAAGGACCACTGCCTCTTTCCTGTAGCCCTTGGCCATGCAATTGAGAAACCTTTACTGAACAGTTATCCCAAACCCCCTTTCAATTTTAGAAGCACAAGACTAGAATGTACTGCCCTCGACTAAGTTTCCTGTGTGCACCTGCGTGTACGTGCTTTCGTGCTGGGGGTCTCCCTTGTCCCAGGGCTGCTGCTGGGGGAGACATCACAGGTTTCTTTCCCACAGGTCAGGCAGCGGCTGGGTAGACGGACTTGGAGACTCCTCTGACCCTTTAGCTGCTGGTCCCCTTGTGGGTGGTGTCAGCCCAAGAGTTTCTTCGAGTGAGGGAGTCGGATAGGCCCGGGACTGGCTTCCATCTGAGGGTCCCCCACCACTCCTTGTCTTCCGGTCCTCAGGGCTGACAGGTGGGGCCTGCTTCCAGTGATTCTGTATGTAGTACAGACCATTCCTGGGAGTGCTCCCAAGTGGACCTCATTCTGTGTCACTCCCATAGCTACTATCCCCTCACTCGCCACCTGACTCTTCCCTCCTGGCCTCACTGATATCCCCCACACCCCATGTGCCTAACTGGAGGCTTATGTTCTCCGTGCATACTCCTTTCCTCTCCCCTACCGGAGGCTCAGGTTTCTGTGGAAGAGAAAAGTGGCACCACTGCCGGCCAGGAAACCTTACCCGCAGCCCCCCGGCTCCCCATAACTATCCAGAATGGGCAGAGGCTGATGCCTGTACAGGGATTCAAACTCGGAGACTGGGCTGACAACTGTACTATAACAACTTTGTACAGTGACAGAGGGTAACTGGACCTATGGAGGTGAGCATTTCAAAAATAGTGAATCACGCTGTTGTACGCCTGAAACTAATGTAATAGTTTATGTCAATTATAGTTCAATTTAAACATCGTTATGCACAAGAAGTGCCCCATAGCTCCTGAACTGTTGACCAGTCGGACAGAGTTTTGCATGTGGAACTGCTAATTCTTTCATAAAACCTACCACTACCTTATTTATTCCCTTGTTACGTTGGAGAACTGCAAAAGCAAATACAGTAACTCTGGGAAATGACAACGTGCAGGCCTTGGGACTTAGCTTATCAGTGGGAGGCTCCCAGACAACTCCATCTCTAAATGATAAAGCAAACCATTTTCCAGAAACTTCTAAGGCCTGTTGTGCTACATGGGGAGGCACAGAGAAAAACGGGTCCTGCTCACAGTTCTGGCTATTTAGCCTCTTGGCAAGTGGGCTCTGAGTTATTGGATCATTAAAAAAAATACCTTTTAGGGACACCTGGGTGGCTCAGCCCATGACCCCCAGGTCATGATCCTAAATGTCCTGGGATTGAGTCCCACTTTGGGCTCCTTGCTCAACAGGGAGCCTGCTTCTCCCTCTGCCTGCCACTCCCCCTGCTTGTGCTGTCTCTCCCTTTCATTAAAAAACAAAACAAAAAACACACCTTTTTAGTAAGAACATGATGGAGTCTTTTTGTTAATAGCTGAAGTCAGAGCTCTTTCTTTTTAAAACACATTTTGAAAATAATCATCTTGGGGTAAAACCAAGGAGTTGTGAGGAAGTCTTTGCATCAGATTTTTAGGACACAGAACACAGATTCTTAGGTCTGTTCTGGGTATAGTCATAGTCACGGCACGCATGGTCAGAATGGGTCATAACGTACACGCAGATGCCTCCTTGTGTCGGCAGCACTCTGAAGTCCTCTGTTGGGGGAACCAATTCCTGTTTGATCTCCCCAACTCCCAGAGGTTCATCCCAGTTCCAGAGCTGGGGCCAACTCACTGCCTCAAACTTGCTGGTGACTTTGGCCTGGTCATCTTTTCCTTCCTTCCCTTCATCTCTCTGGCATTACGTATCCGCTGCATGATTCTCTGTCTGGCCTTGGACATCCCCACCTAGGCAGCCAGCTTCCGGAGGGCAGACACCAGTAGGCTTGCTCACCTCTTGTGCTCAGCTTGGAGCCCAGCAGTTGGCACGCCGTAGCGGGCTGCTGGGCGTATGAGCCCAGTGGCTGCAGCTCTGTGTCCCAGCTCTAGATTTTGGGGTGTTCTGCTTCCCCTGCCACCTTGATTCCAGCTGCTTTAGATGTGTGGCTCCCTATTAGGGAGAGGGAATTCAGGGAGAAGCCAGCAGAGGGGTAAAGCAGCAGTCCCTTCCCATCTCGAAGGGCAATCATGAGGCTTCCATGTGGTTTCATCTGGCATATTAGTACTGAAAGGACTTGAGAAAATTGTATCTGCTTATTATTTCTGCACATCTCTCTGACCTTAAACCTCTGCAACAGCCTTACTTACTTCGAGGACAGGCTGCTCCAAGTCTTCCCATGACCCCAGGAAATGGTGCAGAATGGGTGCAATCAGAAGTCCACTGGGATCTGTCGTCCCCGCTCCTCTCAGTAGCAGGAGACAGGCAAACACAGCAGCTTGGACAAAACAGGAGTCTGTCTGCCTGCAGGTCAGTGGTCCAGAGCTTTTAGGGGAGACCCTACCATTCTCCTTGCATAGACCCCTGGCTCCCAAGCTGTTTTAGTTCTTGGGGTCTCCCAGCTGACAGAATGGGGAAAGGGAGTCAGGGGAGCACTCACCTAATCAAGACAATGGAAATGACTTCTGCCTTTATCCCCTGCCCCCCAACCAGCACTCAGTCACATGACCACATCTAGCTTCAAGGGAGGCTGGGAAACACAGTCCTTAGCTGGACAACCACGTTCCTGCCCAAAACTCTATTACTCTTCCTTCCGAAAGAAAGGAAGAGTGGTTCCTGGAGAGCAACTAGTGGGTTCTGCCACCACCAAGTCATGAAATCTGGTGAGAGCAGAATGTCCATGAGCAAGGCACTGCCTGGGTGAATACATTTCAGTGTTTCCCCATTACCGTCAGGATAAAGCCCACCTTCTATAACATGGCTAGAAGCCCCCCGTATGTACAGCTCTCCAGCAGTCCATCATTCTGGAATCCTCTTACCCACCCTAACCTGTCCCCTCTGCACGGAACCACTTTTGGTTTCCCAAGTGTGTCTTGCTTTATCTCAGCCAAGCTGGGCATGAACATGCCGGGCCTTCTGCCTGTCTTTCCCCCCCAGAGTCTCCCCTTCCTCTTGAACCTCGCAGCCGGGACATTTGCACCCATGCGCTCCCTTAGGCCTGCTCCCCAGGGGGTCTTCTATGCATCTGTCCCCTGGACTGCCTCCACTTGAGGCCCCACATGCACCTTACACTCAAGTCCCAAATGGGATCATCATTGCCCTTCTGTCCAAACCTGTTCTCCTCTTGGATCCCTGAGAATAACCCCACCATCCGTCTACCCAGAAGCCCAGGACAGAAGTCTGGGAGTCATCTTCTCTCCTTGATCCTGCATCCTCTCAGCCATGCCGGCTCACTGGCCCTTCCTGGGCTGGGCCCTCATTGCCTTCATCTTGGTTCCAGCCACCACCGCCTGGCACCTGGATTCCTGCAGCCACTTCCTAATTCTGATTCCAGTCTTGTCCTCCCATCCATTCTTCCTGCTGCAGCCAGAGGTTGGTTCTAAAATAATGGTTCAGTCAAGTTTCCTCCTTCGTAAAACCCTCCAGTGGTTCCTTGTTGACCAGGTTCCTGCTCCTTTTGGCGTCTCTAACCAGCTTGCTCACAGAATTCCTTGCTGATCTTTAAAGTGATGCCAAGCTCCCTCTAATAACCTTGCGTCATTCTGTGCTTTACCCCAAGGTACTTCCCACGTTTGTCTGGCTGAGCCCTTGGACTTGGCTCAGAGGCTACCTCCTTCCAGAAGCCTTCCCTGAGCAACCAGGAGTGGCAGGTCCCCTTTGCATGCAGTCTCACATGCTCTCTGGACTGAGGAGAGCAGATGGACTTTGTGTTTCCTTGGCTGTGGGTCAGGGAGCCCCACTCTGCGTGAGTCAGCTTGCCCACCTCCCCTGAGTCTTCACCCGTTTCTCAGGATGCATGGTTGCCGCACTGCATCCCAACCTTTACTCAGTGATTAGGGTGGCCATGGAGAGAACACTGTGTGCCCAGCGCTCTCCTCAGTGTCCCTTTATAATAGAGTCCATACAACCTCCCTCATCCAGTGGACACCGGTGCTGCCGGGATGCTGACTGTCCTTCGTAGGTGAAGAAACAAGCTTCCATGCACTTGGGACATGCTGGGTCTTGTCCCCCCACCCCCACCCCAGCCCCCCCGTGCAGTGCTTTCTATGGGTCCTTCCCTAGCCACACCCTTCCCCCAGAAATCAGGGCCTCTCACAAAGTGGAGAACCATCTTGCTCCTTGCCTCCTGGAATCCACAGGCCATTCTCTGTGGCCTTTTGCTAGGGCAGAGGTCCTGTCCAGCTTGTCCTGGGCTGGGGCAAGGATGGACAGACTGGCCAGGCCTGGTTGAAGCCCGGGCTGAGGCTACTGGCTCTGGCTCTGTCATCACCCCGTGGCTCAGCATGGCTACCCTGTGGTGTCCCCTTCAGCCCCAGGATGCAGAGCGGTTTCCCTGCAGACTTGCCTTTTATGCGAAGCGCATACATTTACTGGATCAGGGGGAAGGTCTAAAGTGAAGGCTGGCCCTCCTTTTTCCCAGGGAAGGAAGAGGCACTTCATGCTTTGCTCCTGTCATTATTAAGAGGTGGCTTTACCTCTTACTAGTTCACTGGCTCTGTGACCCTGGGCAGGTGCCTCAGCCTCTCTGAGCCTCAGTCTGCAGGGTGGTAAAGTGAAGTACAGACTGGTGAGGGTAAGGGGGCCGCTCGTGGAAAGCACCAGAGCAGTCCTTACGGTAGGTGTTCGGTCCATGGTAGCTTTCGCCATTATGACTGTTGACTCGTTTCCCTCCACCCACCTCTTGAGATTTCTGTGTTCCTGGCACAGGCGTTAGCTCTCTCCTTGGCATCTTTCTCCCTTCCCTTTTTAAGGGCATTTCTGCTGCTCCAGCTGCTGTGGACTCCAGTTCAGACCCTCTTGGAGTTCTGAGATCCTGCCAGCAATCACAGCCCCGACTGACCAACCCGAGTCCTCCTCAAACATTCCTGTTCACTGCAGTCAGGGATCTGCCCGAGGTCTGTCCGGGGTGTGTCTGCGCCTGCGAGGGAGGGGGTGGGGGAGGGGAGCCGTGCGACAGCTGCTCTTTTGTCAACCAGTCCCTGGTGGGTGAGGCCAGGGCACAGCCTGTCCAGGCCAAGAACAGGAAACAGGTGGACTTTGGCGAGGCCCAGATGGGGGTGGGACGTGCGGAGGCCCATGTCTGGGCTTGAGGAGGTGTGGGGCCAGATGAGAAGGACTCGCTTCTGTGTTCCCAGGCCGGGGAGTTCAGAGGCCCTCAGCTGGGTTTCAGGTTGCTTTGGGACAAGGCAATCGACTGACTCAGGCAGCTGTGTACTGAAAAGTGCTTAGTCACCATCCACCTCTGTGTTAGGGTGCAGAGTAAGTTGCTGTAACAAAAAACCCCAAAAGACGATCGTGTTCATGAGGCAGGACTTTCCCTCTCTCTCACACAACAGCCAGGCTGCCCCCTCTCCACAGGGTGGCTCTGCCTCATGCCCTTCTTCCCGATTGTGGTTTTTTTTCCTGGCTTGTGGCTCTGCCATCCCCAAAGACTGATATTCTAAACCTGGGCCCTGAACAGGGTTGGCCAGAATCCAGGGGCTCTCTGAACCTGCGTGGGAGAACATCTCATCCTGATGTTCACCAAGGTCTACTTAAAAGTTGGTACTTCCTTCCATTATGAGAGCAGACCACAAACATGGGAGTCTTTGCAGCACCCGTGACCTCACCTCCAACAGAAGTCACGGAGATTTTTGTATCCCCTGTGGTTGTTGCAGATGTTGTGAAATATCACTTATCTTCATTACCATTACTCTGAAAGCAGGGTGGTTATTAATATGAGCTAGTAGATCATAATCTTTGATATTTCTGTAATATTTCAATACAGTTGTTCTCCTTTGTAATCTTAATGATTTTATTCCATGAATTTGAGAACGTTATTCTGAGAAGCACCCACCGGCTTCTCCAGGCAGGCCGAGGTGTCCAAGGCCCAACACTGCCTCACGTTGTTGTTCCCTCCACTGCTTGAAACTGGGTCCCTGCATGCCAGCATTCTAGAAGGGAGACGGGTACAGGTGCGGGGTGAACACATTCCTTCCATGCAAGTGATCTGGAACTCACACATTTCACTTTTGTCACCCTCCACTGCCAGAACTGTCACATGGCTTCGCCTAGCTGCAAGGGAGGCTGAGAAATGTGCTTTTTTCCTGGGCAGGAGTGTGCACAGCAGGACTCTGTAGTTATGGAAGAAGGGGAGAATGGACTGGGGGCAACCAGGGGTCTTCCACAGTCTCCAACGATTCTCCTGCCCTCCCAGGACCCAGACCCTCTGGACCCATCACCTTCTCACCATGCCTGTTCCTGCCTCATGGTCACACCTCACACCCAGCCCTCTTCAGTTCCTTCTTATACCCCAACTCCCCATTCTCCCTCACTCGGTATTAGGGTCTATGATCCAATCCTTCTTTGCTGTCCACCTGGGTGATCCACTCCAATGCTAATGCTCCCCTCAATCCCCACCCTCTGCCCGTGGGAAGCCATCCCTCCCGCACTCTCTCTTCCTCTCCCGCGGTGCTGTCACTTCCCTGCTGCATTGTTCCCAGTGACAGGGAAACACACCCTTATTTCCCCATCCTCAGGAAACTTCTCTTGACCCCACTTCCCCTACCAACTTTTGTCCTTTTCTTTGTCTGTCTTCATAGGAAAACTCCTCAAGACAGTGGTCTGAGCTTGCTGTCCTCACTTCCTCTCTGCTTCTCCTTCAGACCACCCCAGTCAGCCTTCCTTCCCCCCACACTCTGCGGAAACTTCTAGTGACAAAGTCACCAAAGATCTTCATGTCATTAATCCAGTGATCACTTCCTCCTCCTAGAAACACCACCTTTCCTTGGGTTCCGGGACGCCACACTCTCTGGGTTTCCCTCTGATCTTGGGGTGGTGCCTTCTCCCTGACCTAGCACTGGCAAGCCCCAGAGGTCAGACCATGGTCTCCTTCTGTGTTTCCAGTCCCTTGGTGATCTCATTCAGTCTTATGGCTTCGAATACCAACCATCTGCGGATGACTCCCAGTTTTATTTCTTCACCTGGACGTCTCCCCCAGAGACAGTTTCATGTACGCAGTTGCCTATTCGACTTCACAAAATGCCTCAAGTTTCACATGTCCAAATCTCAAGTCGTAATCTTATCCCAAAGAGCTTCTTCTCCCCTAGGCTTCCCCATCTTTCCAGTTACTCAGGCCAGAAATCTCAGAATCATCCTTATTCTACCCTTTCCCTTACATCCTACTTCCTGTTGTCTGTTTTTGAAATCACCTGGAAACAGACCATCTCTTCTCACCCCTCCATAGCCAACAACCTAGTCCTCATTGCAACCTTCTCCCACCTGAATTCTTTTTTTTTGTTTTAAAGATTTTATTTATTTATTTGATAGAGGGAGACACAGCAAGGGAGGGAATACAAGCAGGGGGAGTGGGAATGGGAGAAGTAGGCTTCCTGTGGAGCAGGGAGCCCGATGCAGGGCTGGATCCCAGGACTCCAGGATCATGACCTGAGACGAAGGCAGATGCTTAACAGACTGAGCCACCCAGGCTCCCCTCCCACCGGAATTCTTGAAATAATCTCTAACTGGTCTCCCTGGTTCAAGTCTTGCTTCCTATAGTTTATTCTCAAAGTGGCAGATGGAGGGTTCCTTCCAAGATATAAGTTAGACTCCCATCTCTCTCTGAGTAGAATCCAAATTCTTTATGATGGCCTGCAGTACCTCTCAGCTGGCCCCTGTCACGTTGCTGATCCCTCTCACATGTTTTCCCCTCACTCACACTTCCTCTGTTCCTCTCACTTGTCAGGCATGCTCCTACCTCAGGGCCTTTGCACTGGCAGTTCCTTCTGCTGGGAAGGCCCTTCCCCCAATAGCCACATGACTCATTCCCTCCTCTTCTCCAGGGCCTTCTCATATGTCACTTTTTGCATGAGGCCCTCCTACACAGCCCATATCCCCTAGCAAACCTGATCTCCTTTCCTGCCTTATTTTTCTCCATAGCACTTAAATCAGCATCTGTCAGGCTATGATATTAATTATTTTGCTATAGTCTATTTCCCCTCAGTAGCACGTGGGCTTCTTGGAGGCAGGGATATTTAAGAATAGTATCTAATAAACGTTGTAGAAGGTAGAAATGGACTATTTTCTTCTACAGCCCTGTTAGATCCTACAGGAAGTTTTCTCCCCGCCGGCCACCCCAACCCCATGTTCCTAAGTATCTCTATCCAAAACATTTTAGTAGGACTGGGAACCCATGAGCATGAAACAGATTGGTTGGTGGAGACCAAGGGCACAAAACAGACAAGGTGAAGTGTGTATGTCTATTCAACATGCCTTTATTGAGTGCCTTCTGTGGACCACTCCCCCCAACCCCCGCCGCTGCGAATGCTGACATTATGGGGGAGACAGCCAGACGGCTGGTGTTTACAGTGCTCTGTCTTCACAGGGGGAGCCCTGTAATGGAGGGACGAGCCTGATGTCAGTCTCTACCCATCAGGGACAGCAGGGAATACCAGCATGGTACAATGGCCAAGGGCACAATCTTAGACGAATGACTTTTCTCCGAGTCTCGCTGTCCAGATCTGGATGTGGAGATATTTATGGGAACAATACATACCACTTCACTTGACTACTGTGGGGTTTACCTGAGAGCAGAGATGGGTTTACCATGAATCTGACAAAGCTTAAGCATCAAGAAAAGTGTCAGGCCCCACAAACCTGAATCTGCTTCTGCTGGAGACCATATGCAGAGTGCTCAGCATAGATCCTCGTTTAAAGCTACCATTTAATAATGTAAAAATAATAGGCATGAAATAAATAAAGGTATTTAAAAATAAGCATGAAAAGGGGCGCCTGGGTGGCTTAGGCAGTTAAGTGGCCAACTCTTGATTTCAGCTCAGGGCAGGATCTCAGGGTTATGAAATCGAGCCCCGCGTCAGACTCTGTGCGCAGTGGAGGGTCTGCTTGAGGATTCTCTCTCTCCCTCTGCCCCTGCCCCTGCTTGTGCGTGAGGACACCCACACACGTGCACATGCATGCTCTCTCTAAAATAAGTGAATCTTAAAAAAATAAGCACGAAAAAGGGCTTCACGGAGGAGGTGTCATTTGAACATTTGAGCTGGATCTTTACAGACAAGCAGAGGCTTCCCAGGTTCCAAACAGGGTGGCGGGAACACAGGCATCCGCCCGGATGTGCAGGGATGTCTCCATGGGCCCGTTAGGCACGCTTCTGCTGGGATAATAGGAACCACCCTTTGGTGGGCGCTTGGCACGCAGTGCTGTGCCGTACCGAGACATCTACTTGGTCTTTGTCCTCAGTTCCTGCTATGGAGTCCCTAAAACTCTTTTGATGTCCGTAGTGATGGGCGTGCTAGAGGCATCTTTTGTTGTGATATTTGGTCTTTGACCCCGGTTCCTGACAGGGAGCTCCTAAATCTCCTGTCATTTCCTGAGTGACAGGGGTTATAGGAGAGGTTGACCCTGAGCTCCCAGATCCCTTGGGCTTTCCGGGGATTACGGGAGGGTCTTTTGCTCTGATGAGGCAACTCTCGGGGGGCTCCTGGGTGGGGGCTTGTCACCAGCTAGACCGAGCCATCATTAAAGCTTGGAACTTTCAGTCCCACCCTCTGTCCTGTGGGGGGTGGACAGGGGCTGGAGACGGAATGAATAATGATCATGCCTATGTGATGAAGCCTCCGTAGAAATCCCTACAGTATGAGGTTTGGAGGGTATCTGGGCGGGTGAACACAGGGGGTGCTGGCCAGGTGGTGAACCCCAAAAGGGTCTGGAAGCTCCGTGTCCCTTCCCCCATCCCTTGCCCTGTGCGCCTCTTCACCAGGCTGTTCATTTGGAATCAATAATAAACCAGTAAATGTAAATAAAGAGGTGTTTCCCTGTGTTCTGTGGGCCGTTAGAACAGGTCATCAAACCGGAGGAGTGGGTTGCGGGAGCCCCCATCCTAGGCAGTTGGTCGGAGTCTGGGTGACAACCTGGGCATACACTTGGCTTCTGCAGTTGGGGGCAGTCTTGCGGGACTGCGGTCTCAAAGCTAACTCTGGGCAGTTAGGGTTAGAATAGGATTAGAGAACACCCAGCTGGTGTCCAAAGAGCTGGAAAAGCTCTCCATGTTTGATGTCAGGAGTATCCCATGAGTATAGAAGAAACACAGGGGGGGTTGGTTTTTTTTTTTTCCCTTTTAGGCTTTCCCTGTATTAATTTGTTAATCTTCACAGTAACCCATGAGGCAGAGAGATGCTCAGAGGTACTGAGAGATCGAAGCATCTGCTCAAGTTCTAGCTACCCCAAGGGACCAGACCTAGCAGCCCGCCTTCAGAACATGGGTGCTGAGCCTTCCCTGGGTCTGCCTCCTGTGGGTGGCTCCTGGTTTCCCTCTGTGCCTCCAGGATGGATTGATCCCCTGTGGCCTCCGCTTCCCTAGGGCCCTAAGTCCTTCTCATTCATCTGCCTGCCACGTCCCAGGCAGTCCTGCAGCCGATGGCAGGGAAAGAGGCAGCCGCTGGCCACCACCCCAGCCCGAGTGCCTGCCACAGCCCAGCTCCCAGAGGGCGGGGGCGAGGCAATTACCCGGAAGACGCAGGCAAAACTCCCACGGAGCCACAGGGTTTTCTTTCTTTCTTTTTTTTTTTTTAAAGCTCTGGAGTGACAGAGTGGTGGCAGGAATCTTATCCCATTTCGTTGCCTCGCTCCCCAAACAGCCCAGCCCCTGAAAACCTGCTGCTGAGCAGCTCAGAGTATCCCTTTGCTCTGTGTGAAAATGAGAGTGAGACCCCCGGGAGCCAGACGAGGACAGTGTGTGCAAAATGAAAGCAGCCATCATCCCTGAAGCCTGCAGCTCCTCCCCTTTCCCCTCTTAAATCTACAAAGCACCCACATTTCAGGGATGCCAGAAAAAACCAAGGTAACTGCCCAATCGCTAGACCCTTGCAGAGTGATTATCGTTGGAATGAGTCAGACAGTTGCCTCACCTGGTGCTGGTAGGCCCTTGCTTTAGGCATTTAGCAGATAGTTTGGGGACAAACATGGCTTCCCTCATTTCTTACATGCTTACCTCACAGGGACCCAGCTGACTGGAGCAGAGGACAAAAAGAAACGGGATAGAAATAACCAGAACTCCTGGCATGGGGTTCAGGATCCTGCAACATGGGATGTGCCATTAATTCATTAAACCATTTTGTAGGCGAGAGTTGTAGGGGCTGAAAGAGAGTCACAATTTCTCAAGGTCACCAGGTTGATAAGTGGCAGAGCTAAGACCGAAACTCAGGGCTTCTGGTTCCCATCCAGCTCTTGGTTGAGCAATGCACACGGAAACAGAGCTCTGACACTGTCAGCCCCTGGGCTCAGGGGGGTAGGAAGGGAAGCAAAGCCCATGAGGTGGCATCGTTGACAATTGCTAGTTTGAATGTGGTGACTTTGTGTGGACTGGGGTTATTGCTTAGCCCACTTTTAGATCAGAGCTATGGGTTATGTAGGCTCCAATGGGCCTCTTATGGAGGACTATAGACCTGGAGGGTGAGGCCCAGGACCCACAGAAGATCCCCACCAAGCAGAGATCTTAGATCCAGTGTCTCCACTATGCATCTGGCCAACAGCTGGGTTCTGTTTGGCTCCCCAAGTATCCTTCAAAATGTGACTACTTCTGCTAACATTTAAAAATCAGGAGAACTCACATAAAAATTGGTGTTTGCTGTGGTATTTCTTAGAAATGTAAAGATGGGCAATACTAGGAGCTGAGCAGTATTGCTCACCCTAGAAGGAGTGTGTGCTCTCCTGGGCGCCAAGTCCACAGCATCCCCTACTGCTTTGTGATGGCCACCTGTCTGGTTCCTGTTAGCACTTTTGCTACAGAACAGAAACTCCAGCCATTTTGGAGGTTATGGATAGAATTCATGGGGGTCCAAGAAGTTGGGTGGGTAAGAATTGTATCTTTATTTTCACTAACCTCTACCTAAAACTGAACATTCCCTTCCATTAGGACTGTAGACAGTGACCACAGTAATAACGGGATCTGGGACTTTGTCACCAGAAGAAATCACAGACATTTTCCTATCACATTAGGGGGTTTGTTTTTTGCAGATGTCTCCAAATGTCATTTGTGTTTATTACTACTCTAACGTCAGAGTCTATCACCAGATCTTATTTTTGAACGCCTTTGATAACGAAGAACATAAATTGGGATAAAATAGAAGTTTAGTTTTCAAAATATAATGTGATTTTCAATATGATCGGTTTCATTTGTAATCAAAATGCATAAAATACAAATAAAATTTGTATTTTGTGCATTTTGAGTATTTTATACTTGAAGTGGAATTAATATACAGTGTTATATTAGTTTCAGGTATACAGTATAATAATTCAATTCTGTGTAGTACTCAGTGCTCACCATAAGTACGCTCGTAATCCTCTTTATCTCTTTCACCCACCCCCCCCTCCCATCTCCTCTCTGGCAACTGCCAGTTTGTTCTCTGTATTTAAGAGTCTGTTTTTTTGTTCATCTTTTTTTTCTTTGTTCCTTTGTTTCTTAAGTTCCACATATGAGTGAAATCCATTTGTCTTTCTCTGTCTGCTTTATTTCACTTAGCCCCATCTCTTCCTAGCTTCATCCAGGTGTCCATGGCAAGATCTCTCTTTTTTGTGGCTGAGTACTATTCCTATATATCCCATTATATATATATATATATATATATATATATATATATATATACACACATATATATATAGTGATAATACATATAACATTCCATTTTATATATAGGTATACCTCACATCTTTATGCATTCATCTATCAATGGACGCTTGTGTTGCTTCCATATCTTGGCTATTGTAAATAATGCTGCAGTAAACATAGGGGTGCATGTATCCTTTTTATTATTAGAGTTTTCATTTTCTTGGGGGAGATGCCCAGTAGTGGAATTATTAGCATATGGTAGCTCTATTTTTAGCTTTTTGAGGGAACTCCATACTGTTTTCCGCAGTGGTTGCACCAATTTGCATTCCCACCGATGGTGCTTGCTACAACGGTTGGTGAGGTTGATATCCATTTCTTATCTTTTTGATTCTAGCCATCTGACAGGTGTGAGGTGATACTCATTGTGGTTTTGATTTGCATTTCCTTGATGATTAGTGATGTTGAGCATCTTTTCATGTGTCTGTTGTCCATTTGTATGTCTTCTTTGGAAAGATGTCTATTCAGGCCCTCTGACCATTTTTAATAGGATTATTTGTTGTTGTTTTTTTCTTGTTGTTGAATTGTATTATTTCTTTATCTATTTTGGATATTAACCCCTTATGGGATACATCATTTGCAAATAACTTCTCCCATTCATTTGGTTGCCTTGTCATTCTGTTGATGGTTTCCCTTGTTGTGCAAAAGCTTTTTATTTTGGTGTAGTCCCAATAGTTTATTTTTGCTTTTGTTCACCTTGCCTGAGGAGCCATATCTAGAAAAATGTTTCTAGGGCCAATGTCAAATAAATTGCTGCCTGTGTTTTCTTCTAAGAATTTTATGGTTTTGTGTCTCACATTTAGGTCTTTAATGCATTTTGAGGGTTTTTTTGTATATGGCATAAGAAAGTGGTCTGGTCTCATTCTTTTGCATGTAGCTGTCCAGTTTTCCCAATACCATTTATCGAAAAGATTATTTTCCCCCATTTTTATTCTTACCTCCTTTGTCCTGGATTAATTGACCATATAAGCATGGGCTTATTTCTGGGCTCTCTATTCTGTTCCATCGATCTGTGTCCACTTTTGTGCCCTGTGCCATACTGTTCTGATTACCACAGTTTTGTAGTGTATCTTAACAACTAGAATTGTGATACCACCAGCTCTGTTCTTTTTCTCAGGATCACTTTTGCTATTCAAGGTCTTTTGTGGTTCCATACACGTTTTAGACTTGTTCTAGTCCTGTGAGAAATGTTGTTAGTATTTTGATATATTTTATGCATTTATTCTGAGAAAAACGTCCATGGGCTTCACCAGCTTGTAAAGGGAATGCACAAAATTGGGACTCATCTCTTCAAAATATGGTTGTCAGATCTGTGGGATGGGGAAGGCAGCTGTAGAACCTTTTGGAGAAGTGGGGCAGGAGAGGCACTACACACTCCCATCTGGTCCCTTGCACCCCAGGGCATGCGGCCCTCCAAGGTCTCTGAGAGCCTGGGGAACAGCTGGCCCCTGGGCAGGAGGCTGTGCTGTGCTTCTGTGCTTAGTGGCTTGAGCCCCGGGTCTGGGAGGGTGGGGGTCCTCTCTCAAGCAATCCCGGCGCTCATTTGAAGAGAGAAAGCGTCGCTCCCCTGCCCGGGCGCATTGCCCACGGGAGCTGGATGGGAGCCACCGCGAGCGGGTCTGCGGGGCCAGGCGTCTCCCGCCTCCCTGGCTGCGCCCCACGGCTGCTGACTCACTCTCGGACTCTCCCCGTCCAGCCGGGTGCGCGCCCACGGCGTGCCCTCCTTCTGGCTCCTCCGCCGCTTCCTCCCAGGCTCTTCCCGGTGCCTGCCAGCCCACACGCGCTCGCGGCCGCCGCCCCTCCTAGCAACCACCCTCCGCCCACCCCCCCTGCCAGAGCCGGAAGCAGGCTGGCTGGTCCCCTGCCTCCCGAGCCCTAGAAGCCTCCGCCAGGGCCTCCACCTCCCCCGCACTCTGCTGAAACCACCCTGCTGAAGGTTGACAGACCAGGCCCTCCCAGCAAGGACAGGTGGCCCTGGGCCTCCCACCCCTGTTCCCACCCCACGCGGATGCTCCGACAGCCGCCTCTTCCCGGATGGACCTGCTCGCTCCCCTGGTTTCCATGACACTGCACTTTCCCACGCCACCCCCGAGTTTCTGACAGCTCGTTTCCTCGCCGCCATCGCCCCCTCCAAGCCTCTCCCCGTGGGCCTGCCCGAGGCGCTGCCCTTGGCTCGCTCTGCCTCCCTGCGCCCACGGGCTCCCCTGGAGCGCTCCTCCGTGCCCCCCTCCTCGGTCCAGGTGGCTGGGGTTTACTGTACTCTTACCCCGCCCCCCACATCCGAAATCACTAGATGTCATACTGGTGCCCCTGCAGGTGTTCAGCACCCTCCGGCCAGCCAACCCCATAATCCGGTGGGACGTCCTGGAGGAGGCAGTCCACCTGAGCCACTGCAGGTCTGTGAAAGGGAATCCAGTCGGTGTAAGGCTTGGAGCCTGGGATTCTGTAAACCCACTGCCCACGCGGAAATCCTGCCTCTGCTCCTTGCCTGGGGTGAGGTCCTTTGTTTGGTCATCCATTTATTCAGAAAATGTTAATTGAGCCTCTACTATGTGCCAGGCTCTGCTGAAAACACAAATGGAAAAACCAAGTGGCTCCCCGGACTCTTGAAGTTTAGAGGCATGGCAATCAATTAATGTCCAAACAGATGCTCCACTGTGACTGTGACAAGCCGTGTGAGGGACAGACACAGGCTGCTGTGAGACCCCTTATCCAGAAGGTCTTATGTGGTTGGTCTGGGACTGTATCCTTGAGGACATGATCTCTAAGCTCAGATGTGAAGAATGAGTGTGGGGTTATGAGGTATGACAGGCTGAATAATGGTTCCCCCCCCCCAAGATGTCTACATACTAATCCCCAGAACCTAGAAATAGGTTACCTTAGTGGGAAGACAGCTGTGAGTTGGCTAAGGATGTGAGATGTGAGAGTCTGCTGTATTCTCTGGGTGGCATAATGTAATCACCTTATAAGAAGGAGGCAGGAGGGTCAAAGTCAGAGAAGATGTGAAGATGGAAGCAGAGGTCCAGTGATGACATTGCTAGAAGGGGGCCGTGTGCCAAGGAAGCCTCTAGAAGCTGGAAAAGGCAAGGAAGTGGATTCTTCCCTGGACTCTTCAGAAGGAACAAAGGCCAGCTAGCCCATTTTGGACTTCTGAGCCCCAGAAGAGTAAGATAATAAATGTGTGGGCTTGAAGCCACTGTTTGTGATCATTTGTTACAGCAACAGTAAGGGACTAAGAGTGGAAAAGCATGTGCCAAGGCCGGGGATGCGGGAGGGGTACCCTGATTCAAAGAGAGAAGGTATGGTTAGAGTGTTTGTGTTGGGGGGGGTGTGAGGGAGTGGGAGCAAGGAGGCTGCAGAGCTGGACAGAGGCCAGACCATGATGGGCAAACAGCTTTTCAAGCAGCCATTGATTGACTGATATTATTAACCCCTTTGAGACTCAGATTCCTCATAAAATGATGACTGCATAGGGTCATCGAGAAAATGAAATGAGCTAGCATGCATGATGAGCATAACTGTTAGTAAGTGCTCACTTAATGTGAAGTCCTATTACGATCCCGCGGTGTTCCTACTGGGAATTCCGTGAAGCTCGTCTGGGGCTGTTGAGAACGGGAATGGACAGGAGGATACAGGGCTGGGAGCAGTTGTGCCCTCAGCCAGAGCAGCTGAGTTTCATTGGTTTGCAAATTGGGTTGGTTTCTGCTTAAGATCATGTCTTCATAAAACCTTCCTCAGCTAAAACAGTTTGCACCCACTGCACTAGTCTGTCTCTACTTCTCCCCATGAGGAGACCCTGGTGTGGAGGCACCACCATGACTGGTAGAACCAGCTGGAGAACCAAGGTCTCTGACAGTAATCCCTCCATCCTTTGTGGTCTAATGGCCTGGGCTTCTGGGTCAGACTGGGGGCTTCATGACGTGGAACCCATTTTCCTTCCTGGCACTTCCGGTGCTCTGTTTCCTTGCACCTTTCTTCTGTGTCCGGCTCCCTCAAAGGACTCTAAGACCCACGGGGACAGGAATCTCATGTTTTGCTGACCACAGTATCCCCAGGGCCTGATGCTGTGTCTGACAATGATGATAACGGGAAACACTCTGGAAAACGCTCGCTCAGTCCCTGGCACTGTTCTGTGCCCCCTACATGTACTTCATGTTCAACCCTGAGTCCCACAGTCCATGTTGAAGGTTTATGCTGACTGAATGACTTCCCATCACTTAGACACCTGGGCCCGTTGCTTAGCCTCTCTGGCCCGCAGTGGCCTCCTCTGTCACACGGGGAATGACACCATGGGCAGTGGCAGTGGTGAGGGTAAGATGACATCATGACGTCCGCGTCTCCAGGCTGCGGGTCTAGCCACAGGAGGCACTCGGGAAAGGGGAGCCGTTACACTGACTGCCTTCTGTGGAGTGCCTAATGTTCTGGGTCTGGACAGGGTCACTGCTGTCTTCTCATCCCCTGAGCCACAGTGGAAGCCTTCCCTCTGTTGGCCCAGTCACTTCCTGCAAAGTTCCGCCTCCTCACTCCTCCTCCTCTTTCTCCCACAGGGCCCAGACCAACGCATCTACCTTTCTGGGCTCCAGCTACCCCCCACCCCCATACCAATGAACCCTGCCAGCAGCTGCTTCAAACACTGCTGGAAGTGGACTCCACTTCCACTTCCCTCTTCCCTCTCAGGACCCCAAAAAGGCCCCTACAGCCCAGACCATCAAGTGTGACCCAGCTGGGATCTGGAGGGCCAGTGGAAGACCACGCCCTGTGCCCTGGCTCCCAGGCCACCACTATCCCCTCCCTCTGGCCTGGGCCCGCCTGCCAACCTTTGCTGAGCCCTTTCCTGTGGCCCCCGGGGCCATGCGTTCTCTCCATTGCTAGGCATCTTGCTCCTGTCACTTTCTTCTTCCCCAGTGCAAAAAAGTGCTTTTTTAAAAAAAAACCTTTTTAAAATATTTTATTTATTTATTTGTATGTGTGTGAGAGAGAGAGCACTGGCAGGCAGAGGCAGAGGGAGAGGCAGGCTCCCCGCCAAGCAAGGAGCCCAATGTGGGATGCAATCCCAGGACCCTGGGATCATGACCTGAGCCGGAGGCAGACGCTCAACTGACTAAGCCACCCAGGCGTCCCACCCCCACCCCAAAAGGTGGTTTTTATTAAAGCACAAGGATAGGAACTGTGGGCAGAAAGAGCTGCCTTCACTTTTGCTCTTAAGGAATTCTTGAATGTGTCCCTTGTCACTATGCCCACCCCCCACCCTAGCTGAGGCCCCAGTCCCTCACCCGGATGATCATAAAATATCTTGGCTGGTCGCCTCTGGCCTTGTCCGCTCCCGCTAGGCATTCAGGCGATCCTTTGAAGGCACAAATGAGCCCGTGGCACTCCCTTTTAGAGTCTCCACTGGCCTCAGACCGAGCCCTCATGACCAGTTTCACTCCCTCCCCATCTAATTGGGTCAAGACACACTGAACTGGCTTGTAGTGGCTTGAATGGACTGAACTTTCCAGATGATTGAAATGTTCTCCCTTCTGCTCGAGACTCTCCCTTTCTTCTCCCATCCTGCCCTCCTCTACCCGCTGGCTAATTCCTGCTCAAACCCAGATCTCAGCTGAAATGCATACATCCTGGGAAAGGACTCACTGGCTACCTGTAGCCTTGGCCCCGTGACCTCCTCTGTGAGTCCACAGACCCCATACCCTTCCTGCGTTATTGTAGGGAATACAGTAGGGAATAGTGCCTGCTTGTTATATCCCGACTTGCCTGTCAATTCTTTAAGGGCAGGGCCCCTGTCTCTGCCACTGGGAACCAAGCACAAAGCCTGGTCATGTAGTAGATGCTTAGTAAACACCAGTCCAGTTGAACTGAACTACTCCAGAATCCCAGTCAGGTTCCCCAGTCTCTAACCGTCTCCAAACTGCCCCCCCCCCCAATGCCACTCTTTCCTATAACAAAAGCAATGGCTTTTATTTATTGAGTGCTTACTGTGTGCCTGGCACTATGTTAAGTGCCTTATGCCTATTGTTTACTCCTCAACAACCTTGTGAGGTAGGAACTATTTTACAGAAGCTAAATCTTAGAAAGGTGACATGACTAACTTAAGGCTACACAGCGAGACAGGGTAGAGCTGGACTGGAACCCAGCTAGTTGACTTGCTTCTCAACCTCAAGACGATACTGTACTCTGTGTTCACTTGTTCCCCACATTCTTCACAAAGCCCTCTCCTTCCTCTGGCTGCCAGTGTCCCTGTCTCGCTAGATCCTCCTGGCTACTTCCTCTACACGACTGCGTCCTGATTGCACACTGCCCCAAACAGCTCTGTAGTACAGAGGTGTTTGTAGTGTTAATCTCTCTCACTAGGGACAAACTCCCCAAGGGGAAGGACCAAGATCCATTCGTCTAGAACCCCCAGGATACCGAGCACACACACTTGGCTGGTGTGCAGTTAACATCCCTCAGTGTACCAGTAAAACAAAGGCTAGATCTCCAGGCTCCTGTCCACCTAAGGAGGTAGCTTGGGTGGTTCTGATCTCTCTTCTACTCCCAGTCCCATTTATTTTTTTTTTTAAAGATTTTATTTATTTGACAGAGAGAGAGATCGCAGGTAGGCAGAGAGGCAGGCAGGGGGTGGGGGGTGGGGGGAAGCAGGCTCCCTGCTGAGCAGAGAGTCCGATATGGGGCTCCATCCCAAGACCCTGAGACCATGACCCAAGCTGAAAGCAGAGGCCCAACCCACTGAGCCACCCAGGCGCCCCCAGTTCCATTTAAATAATGAGGAGAAGTGTTCGAGCTCAAGGGCATTCATTGATGGAGAAAACCATCTTTCTAACCTTGATGCTTCTGAATATAATGGACTGTAGGGACACAGAGAATTTGGGGGAAGGGAGTACCAAGCTTTGTTGATATCAAATTTGTGAGCAGCCTCTCTGATTCCATTTTTCTGTCCAGGGAGTCCCATTTTTAACCATAATATGTTCCTGGAAGCCATGTCATAAGTCAGATTGAGATGATATTTAGTCAGCAAAAATTTCATGCCCTGAGCACTTACTATATGCCAAGCAATGAGCCTGGTGATGGGAGTAAAGTTAAATATGACATGACCCCAGGGGTCTCACTGTCTGGCGAGAGTCATAGAGCAAGTCCTCACAGGCAAAGGAACCTGAGCTTTGCATGTTCTTGCTCCCATCTGCTTCTGAAAGTTCTCTCCAAGTATTTCTAGAAGTTTCACATGGGCTCATGTCTAAGTCCGGACATTGCTGCTAACACATAATTTCCACGATTGCTTTCCCCTCTTCCCTGCTCAGTTCTGGTGCACTGTGTACCGCACCCCTGCTGGGCTCCTACAGCTGATGTTGAAGCAGGTCCTAGACCTGGATGACATCACAGATCACGCCTCTCTCCTGCCAGTGTTGTACTCTGCCAGGGAGCTGTAAAGCTGGGCTGTCAGAGCCCCAGTGTCTTATAGGGCTTTTAGGGAAACAGCTCTGCCATGTCTGACGTAGTGGCCCAGGACTGCATCCCTCCCCACAACACCACGACTCAGGTTGATTCCACGGGTTCTGAGCTCAGAGCTGACCCAGGTTATATCCAAAGGCACTACTTGATAATGAAGGCCCAGTCACTGAGGCAAAGGCATCTGTCTGACCTTCTCTCCCCATGGGATAAGCTCTCACCCAGAAGGTCCTCACTCCTTCTGGAGCATCACTCCTGACAGCTGTCCCACCATGTCCCTAGGCAAGCCCAGACTTGTCCCAGGTTGGCCACAGACATAGCTCTCTACTCCCACCTGTTCCTCTTGCACTGCTGACTTATGCTTAGATTGATAAAAAAGACAAGAAGGAAATATTCTAGGAGGTTTTGATCCCGGGAGATTTTACTTTCTTTTTTATACTCTGCTGTCTTTTCCAAAATTCAAAATATAAGCAAGTATCACATTTACAACCCCCCCCATAAAAGCTTTTAGTTGTGGTAGATGTTGTTAAAATATAAAATTAACAACACAAACTATAGAAGCAAAGAGGAAAAAAAGATAAACTTTAAGGTGTCAAGGAGGAAAAAAGCTTCCAAAAGGAATAATGTTATAATTGCAGGTTCCTGAACAAATAAATGAATCATAGATATAGCCAGAAATAAACCATAAAGCCAATGCCATAGTAACTACAAATCTCCACAGTTATTCCAAAAGTAAAATTATTTTCCAGGCTCTACAAAAATTACATATCACATTGATTCTCTAAAAACCTGCACTGAACTTTTAGGCATACGTATCACATATGAGCCAACACACACAACTTCACAACTTTTAGACCATCCCAAGGCATGGTAGATTAACTACAACAAACAATACATATGTAATGGACAATAGTTTTGTTCACTTTCCACTTTCAAAGTGGGGCAATGCTCTATTTCATGCCTTTCCTTTCTCTGAAGCAAGGAGAATTATTCACGATCACTCCTTGGAGCTCAGTGCTGAGCATGAGGGGTGTGATTTAAGTTTGTTTGCAGTAATAATGTAATGTAGTAATAATAATGATGCTACCTCTTTGACTGAAAATAACTTTATTTTATTTTGTTTTATTTTTTGTTTATTTCATATTGTTTTGTTTTCATTTTTATTTTTACTTTTTTTTAATATTTTATTTATTTGAGAGAGAGATAGTGAGAGAGAGCATGAGAGGGGAGAAGTTCAGAGGAAGAAGCAGACTCCCCGTGGAGCTGGAGCCTGATGTAGGACTCGATCCCCGGACTCCGGGATCATGACCTGAGCTGAAGGCAGTCGCTTAACCAACTGAGCCACCCAGATGCCCCTTATTTCTGCTTTTGAAAGTCATTTTAAATATCTGGAAGGGCTGACTTAGCATCCTCTCCTTCCCCTCCATCTGTGGATTTTGAGCCACAGGTAGGGATCAGCATCAGGGTTAACACAGACTCCAGGATGGCTGTGTGGGCTCTGAAGACAGGCCTGCCGGGCCTCCCCTCCCTGAGGCCTGGCCTCCCCTCCCCAAAGCCTGGCCAGCACCTGTTAAGTAACTAAGTGGCTTGCTCAGTGCTCAGAACTGGCTTCTGCTCTGACTTCTAAGAGCCACCACCATGGACATGAGGGAGGGCACACTCTGCCTGGAACTACTACAGAGATGGTTTAATTGCATGGAATTGTTGCAACTGTGAGAGGTAGTATCATTCCCATTCTACAGATAAGAAAGCAGAGGATCAGAATTAGTGAGCTTCCGAAACTTCCAGCATGTTCCATTGCTAGGGCCACCACAACAAAGTGTACAAACTCGGTGCCTTAAACAAGAGATTGCCTCATGGTTCTGGGGGCTAGAAGTCTGAGAATAAGGTGCCCACAAGGTTGGATCTGGGGGCTGTGTGTGTTGGGGCGGGGATCTGTTCCACGCATGTCTTACTCTAACTTTTGATGTCTGCCAACATCACCCTAATCTCTCCCTTCATCTTTTTTTTTTTTAAGATTTTATTTAGTTATTTGACAGAGAGAGAGATCACAAGTAGGCAGAGAGGCAGGCAGAGAGAGAGGAGGAAGCAGGCTCCCCGCTGAGCAGAGAGCCCAATGCGGGGCTCGATCCCAGGACCCTGGGATCATGACCTGAGCCAAAGGCAGAGGCTTTAACCCACTGAGCCACCCAGGCGCCCCTCTCCCTTCATCTTTGATGGCATTCTCCCCTGGTGTGTGCCTCTGTGTCCGGATTTCCCCTTTTCATAAAGCCAGCAGTCCTGTCAGATTAGGGCACACTCTGATGACCTCATTTTTAACTCTATTACATCTGTAAAGATCCTATTTCCAAACAAGACTGCATTATCTGGTACTAGGGGTTACAACCTCTCTCGGGGGGAGAGAAGTGGACATGAAAATCTCACTTCTGAAGAGTTACAGATGGGGGCGCCTGGGTGGTTCAGTGGGTTAAGCGTCTGTCTTCGGCTCAGGTCATGATCTCAGAGTCCTGGGATCGAGCCCCACATCGCACTCTCTGCTCAGCGGGGAGCCTGTCCCCCCACACCCCTGCACCTGCCACTCTGCCTACTTGTGATCTCTCTCTCTCTGTCAAATAAATAAAATTTTTAAAAATCTTAAAAAAAAAAAGAGTTACAGAGTCAATATTCAAAACCTAGACAATCTGGCACCAGCCCTTAGCCAAACCCTAGGCTGCTTGCTACCTGGCTCTGCCTGGCCACTGGGCTGTCTCCCGGGGTCCCCATCTGTCACATGGGGAGCAGAGGCCGTGGAGATCACCTACCGCTTTTGAGGACTGCCTAAGTGTAAGTATAATCTCACATTTTCTGTGCTTTGCTCTGGAGGAACCTACTGACAGCACAAGTGTTTTTCCCACGTAGATACTGATGGATATTTGCTCTAAGCAAGGATTATCCGCTTCCTCACTGACCACCTCTGCAAGAAGCCCAGTTCCCGAGTACACCTCCGACCCTTCCAGCCCTTCCTCTGGAGAAGAGAAAGGCTGCTGCTCTTTGCCCGCTAATGACACGACACCCCTCATTTTCCAGTTCTCGCAGTGACAGCCTACACCTGTCACTCTGTGTGCCACGCAGGGAAGAGCGCGGACACCGCAGACGCGGGGGAGGAGGTGCCGGAGGAAGGAAGGTAGGCAGAGTGCTCCACAATTCATCATGATTTGAGTACCTGCGCCTTCGTGCTAATTTTTTAAAATTTTAATTTAGAGGGCACCGTCAGTACGACTCTCAATTAGACTTTGTCTTGGTGCTCTCGCCAGAAGGCAGGCGACTCCGAACAGCAGTGCATCAAACCTCCCTTGGGTAATATTGGGATCAGATCACCCCTTTCTGGGGTCTCAGGGACCCCTCAAGGTGGATGAAGCCATCACTGAATAAGGCAGACCCACTGAGGGACTTGGGGTAGCATGGCTGTGCACACAGACCCCCCTTCAGGAAGGACTTGCTGCCCCAGCTGTGGGGAGTGCCTCCCCTGTGGAGAGTATCACTAGGCCAGAGGCCAGCCCCTGCCCCCCCAATCCCTCCTCCCTCCGCCAGTGACCTGCTGAGGCTATAAAGGTCCAGAGTTGCAGTGTGGGGCAATGCTTAGGTGCTATTTTGTTGCAGATTCCCTTGGTGTCGTCAGAGGTTGTCCCTTGGGCCTAAATCAGAGCTCAGCCTCTCCAAGTCACCCAGATATCCTGCCCTGCCCTTCCCTGGGTGTTGCTCTGAAGAGTGAACTCTCATGAGCCCCCAAGTGCAGTGCCGTCTCAGAGTCTGCTTCCTGGGAACCCGCCCTGAGACTGGCCTCCAGAGACTCAAGTCAAAGTTTGGTCCTAAAGCTGCAAAGAGAGGTACCACGCGTCCAGCTCTTCCTCTAGCTGGGGACTGGACCCCAAACAGCTTTGCCAACACCTGACTCGGATGCTCACAGGCCTGTCCAGACTCCCTTCTGTTTGGCACTGCTCAAAATTAGTTGACCAACATCTTTCTCTCTCCCTCTCTTCCACAAAGATTTATTGAGAATCTACTGTGTGCCAAGTACTGTTCTAGACATTAGAAATAGAGCAGTTTAAAAAAAGAGAAAAATGTTTAAGCTCATGAAGTTTACATTCTAGCAGGGGGAGCAGATAATGATAAATCAGTAAAATTGTGTCACTTGGTGATAGTACCAGAGGGAGGGAAAAGCAGAGGGTAGAGAGGGTTTGGGCAGGACAGAGAGAATAAAGTGCATAGGGAAAGGCTTGTTGAAAAGGTGATATCTGAGCAAAACCTAAAGGGGGTGAGGATCTGAGTCATGAGGCTATTTGAGGATTAGCCTTTCAGATAGCAGAAACAGCAAGTGCAAAGGCCCTGAGGCAGGAGCTTGCTGTCTGTGTTGAAGAATAAGCAAGGTGGCCGGTATAACTGGAGCAGAGACGGAGAACAGTAAGACATGAAATCAGAAGTCATGTGTGGGGGGATAATGGGACTGCAGGTATGAAGGGCCTTCTAGGCCACTGTGGGGATTTTGTCTTTGACTCTGAGTGAGACATGAGCCATTGGTAGGCTCTGAGCAGAGGAGAGATGTGATCAAATAAAACAGCTTAAAGAATTCCTCTAGCTGCTGTGTGGAGAATGAGCAGGAAGGGTGAAGGCTGGGCCAGAGACCCTTCAGAAGGGGATCTTGGCAAATCCAGGTATGGGAGGCAGAGGTGGCTTAGCCGTAGGCTGTGCTCCAAGTGGTCACCTTTTGGAGATATTTGGAGGGTAGAGCTCATGGGATTTGTTGTTGATCCTTCCAGGGGAGCCAGGTGTGTGGCTGGCAGGATCACTCATGTGGGCACAGCCAGCAGCGTCCTTCTATGTGGCAAGCACAGTGTCGTGGCTTTGGGGCTGGACACGCCTAAGTGTGTGTGGCTCCTGACTCTATCCACACGACACTGACTCTCTGAGTCTCCCATTTCTTCATCAGCAAACTGAGGAATCCTTGTATCACGGGATTATTGTGAAGAGATTATTTAAAATAATGCCACTTCCCCTGTGCCTTGGAAATCGAGCAGAGGCCCATGGCTGGGAAAGCAGGCTGTGAGGGCAGAGGGAAAGAGCAGGAGGGGCTTGGGCACAACAGAGGGGCAGCCCAGACAGCGCCGAGCACCCGGCTGTGGGGAGAGCAGGTATCCAGGGCACACACTTGGCCTTCTCAGCCAAGGCTGGGGGAGGCCAGAGACCAGGCAAGTCGGGGCGGGGGTGCCTTGTAGAGAAAAGATGGCCAGAGGGAACTCCTTAGATGAAGGTGGAGCAGTGGAAAATGGGAACACCCCCAAATTCTGCAGAGGATGAGGTCATCCCAGCTGAAGCCAATCAAAACTCTCCCCTGGGCAGGCAAAAAATGGTTTTACTAGGCCAAAAACTGTGGAGATGCCTAGCAGCTGCCAAGAAAGGGGGCGAGGCAAGTTCTGGGCCCAAGGCCATGAGCCCCAGAGGCCTCACCCTGGCTAGAAAAAGAGACTAGGGGAGTGTTGGGGGGCAGCCCAGAAGCCAGAGGAGGGGGGCTGTCTGAACTGTCTGGTGGTGATGGGGTATTCTCCTGGAAAAACCGTTAGGTCCCGGTCGGAGGCAGCTGACAGAGTTCTGTGTACAAGGGTTCTGCATTTTTTTTCCCTTAAGAAAGACAAAAAACAGGATTAGCATCCTTCCATCAGAGAGGTTCTACTGACTTATACATATATTTTTTTCCCAGGAAACCAGGGCATAGCCAGGGGTTAAACTGGGGATCCCTGCCTATCCCACTTAATTAGAGAAAGCCTTGGTGTTGAACAGAATGGGGGTTCAGATCCTGGTGTGAGCGTTGACCTTGGGCAGGGTGCTTGACCTCTGTGACTTCTAAAATGGAGATCCCAGTTACTGGGAGGTGTTCGCTGACTCTTCCCTCCCCAACCCCAGAGGTGAGAAGAAGGCAAAGAAACCTAATGAATGTCAAGGTAGATGCTCTCAAGTGTACAGTTGGGTCTTTACTGTGTCATGAAAGCCTAGGTGGCTGGTTTCTAGGGGCCAGAGTGAAGAGTTGGGGTCTGGAACCTCAGGATGCTGGGCGCAACCCCCCAGGATCTCTGGAAGCACCCCAGTCCCAGGGTGGCGATGTCCTTATTCGATGTCTCCCAGTTCAGATGCCTACCTCCCACACGCTGTCATCTGTTCCCACTTAGCAGGGCCCTAGAGAAATGGGACAGAGCACTTGTGAGAGGTGAACCCTTTTGCCAGTCATCCTTTGAGGTAGAAATCCCCAAACCCAACATCTTCCGGGGCCCTGATGTCAGCTTTTCTGGATAATCTCCTTCTCGAAGTGTCTACCCCTGGGAAGGACACTGCTGGGAAGAGGCCAAGTCCCACAGCTGTTGGGCCCCTGCCTGGCCTGGGGAGGCTTCCTGTGTGCCCACTCCCAACGTCACAATCCTGGGTCCGTGGGGGCAGGGGTGGTGGCTGGCCAGTCCCCTCCCTGTCACCACCCTCTGCTAGAAGCCAAATCAGCCCACCACCAGCAGACTCCTAGAGTCTCTTTCTTTAGGCCGGAATGGAAACAGAAGTCTCTCTCCTCCCCACTCCCACCCCCCTTGACTCTTCTTTCTCTGGTCATGTCACAGGCTTTGAAAGGATTTGAGTCTTGTGTAACTTAGTAGAAGACAGAAACTCTGACCCCTCGTCCCCAACCAGAGTTTTTCAGGCTAACGTGTCCCAGAATTTCAGCACCGACACAAGGATCTCCCCAACCAGCCCAGCACCCTTTTAATGAGTGGTTTCTGTGTGCCAGGAACTGTGCCCGGTGCTTCATGGGAATTATTTAGTTCTGACAACAACTCTGTGAAGGAGACACAAGAAGCTCTAGTTTGCAGATGTGGAAATGGACGTAACCACTTGCCTAAGGTCATAACGCAGCACGGCCTGTGTTGGGAGCCAGGTCTCATGACTTCCAGCTTCAAAGCTTCTCTGCCACCACGTTACACTTCCCAAAACGTGTTCCATGAATCATTCATTCCTCTAGGTCTGCCAAGAATGAGAAAGACCTGGGGTCAAACACACTAGGGAGATGCTCGCATTTCCGCTTCTGGGAGAGTCTCAGACCATGTTGACAGATGAAAGGTTCTGAGAAGTCCTGCAGGGGGTAAATCTGTTTAACTCTCTCTAAGCCAATGTGTCTCAAACTTATTTGCACTTGGATCCCACCTCTTTTTTTAAAAGGAACACTGTTATCGTCCCAGAGAACGTCCCAGAGAAACACCACACAAGATCACATTACCTGTTGTATTTAGATATTGCCTGGCACATGTTGGAGCTCAAAAAATATTGGTTGGATAAAAAAATGGTTTCTCCCCTTTTCAGTCATCCTAACCCACTCCCCACTATTCCTTCCCCTGAAAAGTCCCTCAGCTGTGGAAAATGCCAGACCTACAGATAACCCCCTCCTCATGTCACTCCGGGTGGCTCTTCCAGGGCTGTGCTGGTCATACGGGAAGAAAATTCCAGTCAGGCCGCTCCTGAGGCCTCCCTGAGTTCAGCCACTGGGAGGTCTCTGCTCTGAGGCTGAAGGGAAAGGTCGGAGACAACTCCACTCAGTTTTCACTACAGGAATATGGGTGTATAAGAGGGTGTGGAGCCTCCCCCAGCCCTCCAAGCCCTCCCCGCAGGACAACTCAGACCTTGAAGTGTCCTCCCATCCCCGCTAGCACGCACATCTTCGTTTCCACCTTTCCTTCACTCCCTTCCTCTGCGCTGTCCACCTCTTACTCCCTACCCTCCTGGACTCAACCTGCCCTCCATGCTTGATTGGAATCACTCCAATGGGTGGCTCAGTGGGTTAAAGCCTCTGCCTTCGGCTCAGGTCATGGTCTCAGGGTCCTGGGATTGAGCCCCGCATCGGGCTCTCTGCTCAGCAGGGAACCTGCTTCCCCCTCTCTCTGCCTGCCTCTCTGCCTACTTGTGATCTCTGTCTGTCAAATAAATAAATAAAATCTTTAAAAAAAAAAAAAGAAGAAGCCCTCATCAGGGACCATGACTACACAGCAGTTCTGTGTAGTCTGTGTGTAGAACTGCACCCCAGTTCTGAAGTTTCTGGTGAAATTGCTGCAGAGTGGAGATCAGCCCTCCCGTGCCTTCAAAGGCAACCAGCGTCGGGAACCTCGGACTCTCACTTGTAGCCGTGACCCTCTCTCTCACCCTTTGGCAGCACCCCCCTGGCAAGCCTCCTGCCCTGGTTCGGGGGCCAGTGTGCCTTCTCCTCCCCTCTCCGGGCTCTTGAGCGCTGCTGGAAAAACACAAACCCCACAGCATTGGCATCTCAACAGACTCAGACTACCAGCTCAGCCTCACCTGCCAGCGCGGGCAGCAGCCCTCAGGCTTGTCATCTTCAAGCTCCCACTGTTCTGGGCCCCGTGCACCCTCCTGACCCCAGGCCTAACGCTTAGTGACTTGTCTACTACTGGAAAACAAAATTGAGGCCACTGGGAACACATGATCGCCATCAAATTCTTGCTCCCTACCGAGTCTGCTATCACCATCCCGCCTGCTTTCCTGTTAATTTTAGAAGCAGGCCAAAATCCAGGTCAGATCCCCCCAGCCTATGAAGTCGTGTCACCTGGGTTCAAATCCCATTTATATCACTTCCTGGCTGTCTCCTCAGTGCCTCAGCTTCCTCATCAGGGAAATGGAACAATACTTGCCTTTACGTCACAGAGTTGATGGAAGGATTCAATGAGATAAACCCCACAGTTGGCTGGGCACAGTCCTGGCCCTGGTCCCAAGTAAATGCTAATGAAGATTAGCTCTTGCTCTCTCCCCCTTGGCCCCCTCCAGACCTTATCTGGTCATTGTGAGCCTCTCCCTGCTTCTAGCTCATTCCTCCAGGCCCATAAAGACACACAAGTCTCCCCTAGAAAGTTTCTAGGGGAAACTCCCCTAGAAAGTTTCTAGGGGAAACAAGTCTCCTAGAAATCTCTTCTTGATTGTATGCTCCAGATTTCTCTTGTTTCTTCTCATCCAAACTTCTCAGAAGCTTTCTTTATTGGCTCACTGCTATCTTGATCTCTGGTTTGTTCCTCAGTCTACCCCGATGTGGCATCTGGCTCTACCATGGTTCTGACGTTTCTCGCCATCACCAAGGTCCTGGCCGAGGCCAGTGGGCGCTTCTCTGGGTCCCTGACTTCTGCCTACTGCACTTGACTTTGTTGATCCTTTCCTCTTTTGTGACACAGCTTGGTTTGGGAGCCTCCTTAGCCCTCCCTTCTACTTCCTCTACTTTCCCTCCTCTGTCCCCTCAGGGGTTCCTCACCCTCTGTGGTCCCAGGACTTAGATCAGTACCCTGGCTTTGTCCTTAGTTTATAAGTCCCCTTTGCAATCTCACACTCCCTTCAAGTGATCTTTGCAGCAATTAGGGTCCTTGCTTCCGCTTGGATATGGATGTCTATTATGGACTGAATTGTGTGCCCCGCAAATTCATATGTCGAAGCTCAACCCCCAGTGTGACTGTACTTGGAGGCGGGGCTGCTGGGAGATAATTTAGGGTGAATACAATTATGTGTGCAGGGCCCTAATCCGATAGGACGATGTCCTTGTAAGAGTGGGAGAGTCACCAGAGATCTCTGTAGGTTCATCCAGAGTAAAGGGTGTGTGAAGACATAGCAGGTCAGGAGGACAGGTCTCACCACAAACCAGGTCTGCTGGCCCCATGATCTTGTAACATCAACGTGTGTCCGTTAGCCTTGCCTGTACAACAGGCAATTCCAAAACTTAGCGACTCAATAGGACGACCATTTATTCAGCTTACCTCTCTGCAGGTCTGCAGCTTGGTCCAGGCAAGGCCAGGTGGTCCTTCCAGTGTGGGCCAGGTCCCCTCCCATGTCTGTGGCCAGCTGCTGGCTTGGCAGGATGCTGTTGGGTCACGGTAGCCTCTGGGGGACTGGGTCATCACTGCTCCATGCACTCTCGTTGCCCAGCACGGGGGGCTGACCTTGTGTTTACGGCCATGCAGCAAGGTTCCAAGCAAGAAAGCTGAGCGGAGGTTTGGAAGGAAAAGCCTCAAACTAGAGGCAAAGATTTGGGTTTTTCCATTCACAGCCGGTGCCCTGGTGGTTGACTTCTCAATATCAAGATAGGTTGGACAATGAACTAGGAATGTAGAATAATAATTAAATAAGTAAATTCTGGGAAAGCGCAGAGCCATTTTAAAATGTAGTTGGCAGGACTCGATAGACGTAGCATGAGGAAGGATGAGGGAAAAAGGCCTCCTGGGCAGATGGTTTGGTGGACTGGATGGAGGGTGGAAATAATGTTCTGAGGACTTAATTTTTTTTTGAAAGATTTATTTATTTGAGAAAGAGAGAGTGAGTGAATGAGCACAGGGGGAGGGGCAGAAGGAGAGGGAGAAGCAGACTCCCTGCTGAGCAGGGAGCCCTACATGAGGCTCGATCCCAGGACCTTGAGATCATGACCTCAGCCAAAGGCAGATGCCTAACTGACTGAGCCCCCCAGGTGTCCCCTTGCTGGGCACTTACTGTATACCAGATACTGTACTAAGCACTTTGCACACAGAGAACATTGAGGTGTTTGAGAAAATGTCTCTGAGCCAGATTTGTTGCTATTTGAAGCCCAATTCTGTCACTGACCTGGAGAGAGTTACTTAACCTCTCTGTGCCTCAGGCTTCTCATCTGTAAAGGAGGCACAATGATGGCACTTACCCAGGTTCCTGGCTGCCTCAGTTGGTAGGGCATGTGACTCTTGATCTTGGAGTTGTGAGTTCAAGTCCCATGTGGACCTTGAGCTTAAAATAACAACAACAACAACAACAATAACAACAATAATAATAATAATGGCACTTACCTCACTAGGCTGTGCAGATGAAATGAAATAATACGTATTTGTATGTGGTGCCCTATAAATGTCTCCCATTGACATTCCTGTCTCACAATTCCCATAACCAACTTTTGAGGTAGATGCCTTTATCTCCATTTTACAGTTAAAGAAACTGAGGCCTAGAGAGGTTAAATCATGACCTTTGCATGCATGGCTGGGATGTGGCTTTGGACCCAGGAAGCCATAACTTTAGATCCTACACTCTTAACACCTCTTCCTCTGTACTTCCCCATTTACTGCTCATCAACAGCAAGATAACACATTTGACATTGAAGATAGTGAATTTGGTTTTAGATGTAGAGTTGCCTCAAGGACATCCTGGTAGAGACCTCTGGTCCGCAGTTGGGTTTCTATGTGGAGTATAGGAAGGAAGACACTGTTGACAGATGGGGATTGAGTCCGGGGGGATACGGTCACACAGGGAGATGGTGTAATCCAACAACAGAGGAGGGCCCGGGACACATTTAAAGAGTAGATGGAGGAAAAGGAGTCTGAGGACAGGCAGCCAAGTAAAGAGAGAGGGGAGTTTTGGAGGGAAGGAGACCATACGTCTGAGTTTGCCTGCGAGATTCTTGGTTTATGACAGTTAGCCTGGCATGATAATTCATTAGTGCCCTTTGTCACTTTAAGCAGTGGCCCCGTTTGGAAGACAAATGTTAGATTCAACCTCCTTAGAGGGTCAAGGAGGTGAAAGCATCAGGGAGGAAGAAATGCAGTTGTAAAAATTCACAGAAAGAACGAGAACATGTTTGCTAAGTGGTACATTGGAGCCGGATTTGGCAAACTGATGACCTTGAGAGAGGTTTCTGAGCAAAGAGGTGGCAAATATATTCACACCGATACCTGAAGAAGCAGCAAGTAGAGATAACACATATGCACAAGTTACTGTTTTTGAGACCAGAGAGGCAGAGATAACAAGTAGACAACTCTGTCCTGATGGAATTTATTATGTGTGTGTGTGTGTGTGTGTGTGTGAGATTTGGGAAGAAGAAAGCAGAGTGACATGATAGAATCACTGGAAATCATTTGAAGCACATGGTCGGGGGAGAGGTAGGAAGTCCTCTCAGAAGCTGTAACACTTGACCTAAGAATTCTGTGAAAAGAGCAAGCCTGCCTGTGAAGCTTGAGGGATGGAACCTTCCAGAGAGAGGCGAGAGTTCGTGCAAAGGCCCTGAGGTTCGGGTTTGAAAAACAGAAGGCCAGTGATGGTAGCAGTGGGCACCAAAGGGGAGAAGATGGATTCCAGGGATTCATTTCTAAGGGAAATGAATTGACAGCCTTTGGTGACAGACTGGATATGAGGGTTTGAGAAAGCAGAGGATGGTCTAGGATGGCTTCCCATGTCAACTTTGTAAATGTGGGTACTGGCTCCTCCCTACCCTCACACAGAGCCAGCAGAAGAAACTGGTTTTGATGGAATTCAATGAATCATGTAGTGTGTTGAATAGTGGGTTATCCACTTGGACCTATCCTTTGTCCAAACAACCTGCGAACCTCTGAATACAACCTTATTTGGAAGAATATGTGCTAATCTGTTACAGCAGCCACAGGATACTAATACTAACTATTCTGTGTGAGTGTGGGGAGTGAGACAGAGCTGTTGGCTGGGCGAGTGGCTGCATGGAATACCCCTCAGGAGAGAGTCCAGAGAGATAAAGCTTTCAAAGCCAGCTGAACAGGTGGCAGTTTAAATCAGGGTTATTTTTTTTTCATAAATAGGACCCATGCCCAGCATGGAGCCCAACAAGGGGCTTGAACTCATGACCCTGAGGCCAAGATTTGAGCTGAGATCAAGAGTCAGACACTTAACTGATGGAGCCACCCAGGTGTCACTAAACCAGCGCTATTTTTGAGGCCAAGCTGGGACATGACTCTGGAAGCTCTTTCTCAGAAGCACAAAACAAAAAGCTTCCCAGATTTTTAAAAACAGACTTCCCTCACCGATATATCCAAACACCCACACTAGATATATCAATGAAATATAATGTTCATATCAAAGAATCTGTTTATATGCATTTTAACGTCTCCCAATAAATGAAAGAATATTTTTGTCTGATGATTTTAAGTCGGGAATGCTTGCAGTTCCTTGAACTTCTTCTGGGTCTGCTGGAAGGCTCGCCCATTTTATAGCAGGCACTACTGAGAGCACATCAGGGGAAGGGTTTATAGGTTAGAAGGAAGCACCAAAAACAGTGGTCATTAGTTGGTGAAACTATGGGCATAAATTCCTCCCGATGCCCCAGAGCGGGCAGAGGAAGTGCTTCCGGGGCATACCCTGCATTTGTACTTCCTCTTCATCGCTTCTGTCCAAACGTGTCCCCTCACAGAGACTACAGAAGTGACGTTCCACTCTTAGCACCTGGTGTGCCTCTAACATTGGCAGGGCCTGGGCCAAGAGTACAAATGAGGCCCAGATCATGAGTATGCAAGAATCTACCAATTATTAAACCCATAAACCTTTCATTAGCGTATAGTTTGTCTCTCTACCCTGCCAAATCACTTTCTAATGGAAAGCCCAGGATCAAAGTCAGAACGGTCAGGTTTTTTTGGAGTTTGCACTGGAATGTGGAGCGTGGGCAGGGCTCCCTCCCACCACCTGCTCAGCAGTGCACCTAAAGGGCTTCTCAGGCTAGAGGCTGACACTAGGGCACAGGGCCAAGCTTCAGCCACATGTGCCTACAGTCAGTGCTCCAGGCCACCCTCAGTCCTGAGCACTGCAGTGGCTCCAGAGGACTGGCCCAGAAAAGAGGCCCTGGTTTGGTCCTAGAGTTGGTTTGGGCCATTTGGGTTTGGAAATTCTGGGACCTAGGGGAAGGGCATGGACTCTGGATAGGTTTGGTCTCTTGGTCCTGTGGATTCCTTGGCCAGTGAGAAGGGGCACAGAGAATAGGAACCAGGACAGGGGTTCTTCTTGGTTGGATAGATCTAAAATAGGTGTTCTAGTCAGTAGTCACCCTAGCAAGAGACTCAAAGAAGTGGACCAAGACCTGGCCATGCTTATGCATGGACTTTCTTGTGTACTTTTCAGTTTTGAGAAAATGCCAGATTAAGAAATGAAATACCATAGATATTTTGAGCCCTGATCAAGAAACACTGTTATCATGTCAATATTTCACTGGGTTTTAGAAATCAAAGATCAAATCCCTAAAAAGTTTTGAATATATAAAAGAAGACATCAGTGAAGCAGTATTTTAGGTGGCAGTGTTTTCCAGAAGTTTTTTCCACTTCTTTCTTTCTTCCCACCTTCCTCCAACCCTTTTCAATTGCTCTCTTTCTTTCCAAAGCAGGAAGAGCCAAAATGAAAACCATAGGTTCCAATGGGGTCAACTAGGGAAAGTGCAGCTAAAGTACAAAATGAGAGGGCCATGGCAGGATTCCAAGAAATATCAATATCCAATAATCAAGCCAAGGAAGAGCTTCTGCCAAGGAGAGTTCTGGAGTGGGATGGGAGGGAGAGGAGAAACTAGGGCTCCAGAGACTGGGGAGGAAAATAGTTTCACAGGAGGGAGTTGTCCAGAAGAGCAAATGCCTCAAGAGGCCACCATCTTCCCAAGACCAACTGAAGCAAGCCTGGCCCTTGTCTCTTCCGGCCCAACACCTCAGCCTCTCTGGAGAGCACCAGCTCTTCCTCATCCCACATTTGGGCCTGCTTCAGTCCTTCCCTTTCTTTTTCACCCTACATTTCCCGGTTTTATTTAGGCTGTCCACACCATTCGCTTCCCAACCTCCATCTCCAGCCCTGGTCTCTTCCTGGAACCTCTTCCGGCAGAACAATGGATCCCAAGCACGTGCTTTGCTGGGGGGAGATGCTCACCTGATAATGGTTCAATGAAGTTGTCCAAAATGGAAATGTTCACTAATGTTCCTGATTCCCAAAGCAAGGACAATCTATTTAATCTCTGGAAAGAGAAGTGTGCACACACAGTCCTTTACCCTGTGGTCTCCCTGTCCCCTCAACACTGAATTGTTCTTCTCCTTTTCCCTGCTCCCCAGAAATGATATTTCCTTGGCCTAGAATGTTGTCCCCACATCCTGTTCTCCCAGATCAAATGTCACCTCTTGGTGACTCTTCAGGCAGGAAGACTTTTCCCAATATTGTGTGATGTGTGTCTGTGTTAACCTCTTATATTTTTCATTTTAGGTTTTCATTGTGTCTTCTCCCCCACAAAACTATAAAGCTGGTGGGGAAATTTTACCCAGTGTTATAAACCAAATCTAAGTGCCCCAAATATGTAGAACATAGTAATACTCTCTCATAGAAGTTTATTTAAAAGATCAAATTTATTGAAGCAATCAGGGGATATTTTGTTCAAGAATTCTCCAGTCTTTGTTAATCTGGTTTTTTGTTTTTGTTTCTGTTTTTAAACCCCCAGCCTTTAAAGGATCAGCCAATATGGTTGGATCCAGGTTTTATTTTTTATTTTTTTTTTTAAGATTTTATTTATTTATTTGTCAGAGAGAGAGAGCGAGAGCAAGCACAGGCAGACAGAGAGGCAGGCAGAGGCAGAGGGAGAAGCAGGCTCCCTGCCGAGCAAGGAGCCCAATGTGGGACTCGATCCCAGGGTGCTGGGATCATGACCTGAGCCGAAGGCAGCTGCTTAACCAACTGAACCACCCAGGTGTCCCGGATCCAGGTTTTATTTTTATTTTTTTTAAGATTTAAAAAAATTTATTTATTTGACAGACAGAGATCACAAGCAGGCAGAGAGGCAGGCAGAGAGAGAGAGGGAGAGAAGCAGGCTCCCCGCCAAGCAGAGAGCCTGATGTGGGACTCGATCCCAGGACCCTGGGATCGTGACCCAAGCCGAAAGCAGCGGCTTTAACCCACTGAGCCACCCAGGCGACCCCCAGATCCAGGTTTTAAAAGGGCAACCTACTATCTCCTACTCTGGTTGGATAATGAGCCTACATATTTGTCTTACATATTTTGACTTTATTATAGGAGATAAGTTCTTAGATGTTCTGCAAGTATCTGGAATTGAAAATTTTTATTTTTATTATTTATTTATTTATTTTAAAGATTTTATTTATTTATTTGTTAGAGAGAGAGAGCGAGCACAGGCAGACAGAGTGGTAGGCAGAGGCAGAGGGAGAGGGAGAAGCAGGCTCCCTGCCGAGCAAGGAGCCCGATGTGGGACTCAATCCCAGGACACTGGGATCATGACCTGAGCCGAAGGCAGCCGCTTAACCAACTGAGCCACCCAGGTGTCCCTGGAATTGAAAATTTTAAAAACTGAGCCCCTTCCCCAGTGTCTGTGGGCTTGCTCCCTCATCTCTAAACTTCATTCAAATGGTACCTTCTCAGGAAAGCATTCCTTAATAATTCTATTGAAATCTGCAGCCCTCTCCTCCCTGGTCATGTCATACATCCATTTTTCTCCACAGCACCTATCATTCCCTGATGTATTACATATTTTATTAATATTCTGTTAATTACCTCTCTGCCTCCAATAAAAGACAAGTTCCATGAGGGCAGGGCTTGTTTATTGCCACAGATATTCCCTAGAGTGGTATCTGACACATAGTAGGTCTTTAATTACTTATTGAATGACAGATGAGCAGCTTATCTGATACCTACCTTTGACTCCCACCCCAAACTCACCCTTCCTAGAAACAAATTCTGACACCTTTTCTACCAATACCCAGGTTAAAAAAAATTGGCATCATTTTTCCACATTTCTTCAGTCTCGGCTACCAGGTTCCCAAGTCTTGGAAGCTCCTGTGTTATGTCTCTCACTGATGCTTTGACCTTAATAGATGCTCAAGAGATGCTCAACAGAAAGCTGTAGCAAGGTTATTTCTGGCATTTGGGATGGAGGGAAGAGAGGAAGTTTTATTTTCCCTCCTTACCCTCTGAACTATTTGGTATTTTAAAAAATGAAGAGAGTTGTAATAGACAACGTTGGCTTCCTATCACCCATTTCCACCCCCACTTCCTCACTTCTGGTGTCCCTCAGCCTCCATGGCCTGCTACATGGGGGGCTGAAACCATTCAACTTGGCTGTCAGAGAAAGGATGGGTTCTGATCAGTTGAAGCCACTATCTGCATGTCTATCATCACGCCCCACCGGGAGCATGAGGCCGAAGCTGACCCACTTAAATGTTTTCTCTGTCCTCATAGATGTGGACAAGATAATGCCAACTGACACTGGCAGCCATCTTGTGACTGCTAAGGGAACCAGCCAAGGACAAAGCTGTCACTGAGCATGGCAGGGCTGAGAGATAGTTTGGGTCTTCGATGCTCTTAGGAGCCCACCGTCTGTCTGCACTGCTGGTCCATTCATCCCCTTATTCTACAAATACTGATTGAGTATCTGCAATGTGTGAAGCACTGTTTTACATGCTGGGGATACAGCTGTAAATCAAAATAGACAGAAATCCCTACCTCATGGGGCTTCCATTCCTGGGAGGGAGTAGTGACAGATCATAAAAATAACTATAATACACAAGTAAATAATATATTGGAAAGTTATTAAGTGCTATGATGAAAAAAAAAACAACAACCAGAGCAATATGCTAGAATGGATTCTCAAACCCTGAACTCCTGTATGTGTTGTGTGTTCTCTTCAGTAATAAATCAAAATACCCCTTTTGGAAGTTGACAGTCTTTTAGTTTGCAATGTGTAAGAATACATCATTGAGCACTGGAGTTGGGATTCTGAGATCTAATTTTTTTCTAATCCAATTGAACCCATTGTGCATCAGTAGTTGAAGACAGGTGGGAATTATGAAGGACATGGGCGCATTCCTGGGTACTGGGACTTAAAAAGGCATTTGTCTTTGGGCAAGGGTAATTACCACATGAATAAATCTCAGAACTGCTTATTAGTGTTGCAAAGGTATCAGATGCAAACAAGGCAAATGACAACAAAACAATAAAATACACACATGTGAATGTGGTGGCAATTATTTGAAATCTGGATTACCAATGGACTGACAATGAAAGAGAACCTATGCCATCATGCATCACATATTTTAGAGATGCTCCTAAATCCTGGCATACATTTATCCAACATCAGGCATCATTTTGAAATGTACATAGAATACCATATTAAAAACTGTCAAAGTAACTTCATGGTATGACCAGAACACAGTGTATCAGGAGAGAAAAGTGTAAACTTGGCAGAAGCCAAGTGTGTAGGATGGTATTTAATTGCAATGCCTAGAACTGCTAAATTTATTGACAAATTGTCAGTCCTGACACCAAAAAAAAAAAAAAAAGAAAAAAAAAGTGGAGGGCAATGATCAAAGTAAACATAATGATTGACACCTTGACAAGATATCTCTGTCCCGCAAAATAAATTATAGAAATGGCAGCTGATAGAAGGCCGCCATTTTTATCAGGGCAACCAAGTGAAATGAGTCACTGCAAACTGGCAAGCCCACTGATATTTTGAGTCCTAGTGTTCTTTTAGGGTTGTCAATATGACAATCTATAAACTCAGTAAAGAATCCCATGAAAAGGGGTGCCTGGGTGGCTCAGTGGGTTAAAGCCTCTGCCTTCTGCTCAGGTCATGATCTCAGGGTCCTGGGATTGAGCCCCGCATTAGGCTCTCTGCTCAGCGGGGAGCCTGCTTCCTCCTCTCTCTCTCTGCCTGCTTGTGATCTGTAAAATAAATGAATAAAATCTTAAAAAAAAAAAAAAAGGGATCCCATGAAAATATTTTTTGGCTGCCAAGCTTAGCCAACTTGCACTCACGGGTGCCTTGTGATATAGACCGGAAGCGAGAATTTGGGACGGGCACGCATGGGCTGAAGGTCAGGTTGGCAATACCAGAAGACTGTCTCCACCTTCACGCTGTTACAAGGAAACAGTTGCTCTCCAAAAAATGTACGAAGACTTAAGACAGGTACTTAATGCCTGATAAAATTATCAATCACGTCCCAAACAGGCCGTTAAATAAATACCTAGCCTTTTTTCTTGGCTATATGAAGAGATGGATCATGACTGCAAAGCTCCGTTTCAAATGAAAGCTCATTGTCTTTTGATTAGAAAAGTTTTCGTTCTTTCAAGTTATAAAAGGAACTTGATTTGTTCATTGAAAACTTTCCCTGGCGGAGATACTGTGATTGGACGGATCTGGCTTTACAAGTTAATCTCTGTGCTCACGTCAACTCTGGTCCGTGCCGTTAGCAGGCAAGTGTACGAGTGAGTGGTCCACCATGGAGACCCAGGAGTCACAGCGAGGGAAACCTGGTCCTATCTGGCAGAGACCTTCGTTTGGGGAGGTAAGATGTTTGCCCTTGCCTGAAAGATTTGGTTAGTAACCCACATGAAAATAGGAAGAGACGCTTAGACGACTTAATGAAAGGGCTCTAATGAGTCAAGCTGGAAGTGGTTTTGTGTACAAGGAACCTCTTATGGCACCATTTTAGGACATCACCAAATAACTTTGTATCTTCTTAATGTTAATTTTTTAAAAAGATTTTCTTTATTTATTTGACAGAGATCACAAGTAGGCAGAGAGGCAGACAGAGAAAGAGGGGGAAGCAGGCTCCCCGCTGAGCAGAGAGCCCAATGCGGGGCTCGATCCCAGGACCCTGAGACCATGACCCAAGCCAAAGGCAGAGGCCCAACCCACTGAGCCACCCAGGTGCCCCTAACTTTGTATCTTTTTAAGAAGAGCAGATTCTAGAGATAGAGCTTCAGGTGGTTTCTTGAAACTGCTTTTTCAGTTCATTTTTTTGTTTTTGAATACAGTTATTTATATCGTTTTGTTCCACTTACATCTTTTTAAGTGGGAATTACTTCTCAGCATCTGATCCAGTCAGAGAAGACCATTAAACAGAGCAGTAGTCAACATTTACTAGCACTTTCCTTGTATAAGGCACTGTTGTAAGTGTGCATACTCATTTAATCCTCTCAATGACGCTGGGAGTCAGGTATTATCCCATAAATAAGCGACTGTTACTATCTCTGTGTTATAGATGATGAAACAGGCACAAAAGGTCAAGTCTTGCCCTGAGTTGCACAGGTAGAGAAGCCAGGATTAAAGCCCAGATAATTCCGGCTTCTAAAGCCAGACTTTTAGCCATTATGCTGTATATTTTAAATATATAAGTGTGTATGTGTATATATTTAAAATAAGTGATCCTCTACTGCTGCTGGAACAAATGGCCACAAGCCTATTGGCTCAAAACAACATGATTTTATTACCTTTGCATCGTGGAGGTCAGAAGTGTGAAGTGTTCTCACTGAGCTAAAATCAAGGCACACTCAGGGCTGCATTCCTTCTGGAGGGTCTAGGGAAAATCTGTGGCATTGCTTTTTTCATCTTCTAGAGATTACCTGGAGTTCTTGGCTCTTAGCCTCCTTCTTCCATCTTCAAAGGCAGGAGCCTAAAACCTTTAGTTCTCTCTCTGACTCTGACAACGGTTCTCTTGTCTTCCTCTTTTGCTCTAAGGACACTTGTGATTATATCTGGATAATCCAGCATAATCTCTTTGTTTTAAGGTCATTGACTAGCAACACTAATTCCATCTGCTACCCCAATTACTCATTGCCACAGAACACAATATATTCACAGGTTCCAGGGATTGGGATGTGGACGTTTTAGCAAGGTCTTCGTTTTACCTACCACCACTTTTTTAGTTCAAAATTAAAAACTTAAAACACAAGAAGGTGTACAATGGAAAATCTCCCTTCTACGTCTGTGCCCTGGCCACAGACAGGAAACTCCCTTCCCCAGAAGGAACTGATGTTATCCTGTGTCCTAGATTTATTTTATGCATTTAAAGGAAAATATGTACATTTGGGTTTTTAAAAAACTTTTTACCTTCACTATAAACACTGTCCTACATATTGCTTTTTTTTTTCCATTTAAAAATTATGTCCTGGAGTTAGTTCAGATTGATATATAAAGATCTGTGTCATTCTTTCTGTGTCTGCATGGTCTTTGGTTACATGGGTTGAATCTCATGTTGTACTGACTTTTACTTATCCCACAGGATATTTAGCGTTCTCCAATCTTTGAGCTGTTTAGGGTCTTTTGTGATACAAACAATGCTGTAATGGCTTTGTACAGTCACCTGGCAAGTGTTGAGTGTGTCTATACCCCTAGACGGAGAATGATAGGGTCAAGGAATATGTGCATTTGCCATTTCAATAGTTAGTGATAAACTGCCTTCTTTCATCCTTTCTGGTTAGAAATTAAAACAACAACAACACATAAAGAACTTACGTTTATCTAACAAATGTAATATATAATATGTCTTGATGTCTAGGCATGTGTTTTAAAATTTTCAGTAGTTGTGTTATTTGCTTTTTTCTTTTCTTTTTTCTTTCTTTCTTTTCTTTTCTTTTTAAGTAAGCTCCGTGCCTGGCATGGAACCAAGTGGGGGGCTTGATCTCACGCCCCTGAGATCAAGACCTGAGTTGAGATCAAGAGTTAGACGCTTAACCGACTGAGCCACCAGGTGCCCTGTGTTATTTACTTTTCATTATTTTCTTTTAATCCTTTTAACATTTCAAGTTTAGTAAGTTATTTTATTTTTGTTATAATTTTTAAATTTCCTTCTGTATGGTGAGTGATTCTGGCTTTCTGTTTATACAGTACAATAAACTTCCATTTAAATATTTTTCTTTAGGGGTGCCTGGGTGGCTCAGTGGGTTAAGCCTCTGCCTTCAGCTTAGGTCATTATCTCAGGGTTCTGGGATCGAGCCCTGCATCAGGCTCTCTGCTCTGCAGGGAGCCTGCTTCCCCCTCTCTCTCTGCCTGCCTCTCTGCCTACTTGTGATCTCTCTCTCTGTCAAATAAATAAATAATGTCTTTTAAAAAATATATATGTATATATATATATGTATATATATATTTCTTTATATTAAAAGGGTGAGATGATTTAAAGTATGTCAATACTGATACAGATGGGACCTTGATGTGACCAAAAATTATGAGGGAGGTTTCCTAACGGCTTCTCCCTCCCACCAAATCATTATCACCTGTTTAGTTTTTGTTGATTTTTTTCCCTAATAGAGAATCGTAGCCAATAGTAAGACCCTTAATAGAAAGAGTGGGGCCAGTGGCAAAGCAGTCTTTGTGATATTCTCAAATGTTTTTAGCTTACATCTCATGGATGGAAGCCAGAAACTCAGGCACCCCACAGAGAAAAAGTCAAAATCAAATAGATAAATTGAAATAATTAAAACCAGACAGTCCTAGAACATTAAACTTCCTGCTACTAGTAAGGCGACAGCTTTTAAGGAAGTTAAGCCTTGATTCTGTGCTATAAACACGCTCATCTTTTTCATCCTTTCTCTCCCACCCACTTTGTAGATGGCGGGTGGCAAACTTTAATCAGGGCTCTCTCCAAGGGCCTACCCTTCTTGTGACTGAGCATATCACACTCCTTAGTTGAGAAATGAGGGGATGCAAATTCTCTTTAATATTTGCTATGCCAACATTCCCCAAGGGTGGTCTACAGAAAATAGTTTTGGAGGACTTCAATGAGTATTACTTGGAAAAGGAATTCTATGAAGAGATGTTTGGCCAACTTTGAGTAAAAAGCTTCCTTTAGTGCAGGCTGCTCAGGGCATTTATTATGCTCTCTGGCAAGAACCATGAACTCAGATGATCTCAAAGGACCCACATTCCATGGACCACCAGGTGTTCAATGGTACTAGCTCAGACAAAACATAATTAGGAAAGCGAAACCTCACCTGAATCCCATAATGCACTCCCAAAGTTGAATTTGGGATAATTGGGGTTATCTGCTTTTTTGGGTTATCCACATGGTGAGAATTTCCAGTGACCAAACACTTGCTTTGTGCCAGCCAGTATGTTTGCATCTCAATGAATCTCATAACTCTGCAAAAGTCTTCCTTAATCTCTACTTATAAAAATAAGTTAAGGATCAGAAAGACCAACTTGGTTCATTCATTGAACACATTTTTATTATGAAGCTCCTGCTAAGTACTGGGCCTGACTCATTGGCCCCAGGGTCCCAATCACCTGCAGATTGAGCCCCATCATCAAGAGCTGCTATTCTTGGCAAACAGGCACACAAAACCTAACCGAGCTCCATGCATCTGTTTGGGAGATACTGTGATGTGGTGGCTGCGAGCCAGGCTCTAGAGTCTAAATCTGTTGGAATCTCAGCTTTTCCATCTGAAAAATGGGTCTTGAAAGAATACTTTACATCAGAAGGAGGTTGTAGGGATCAAGTAAAGCCATACATGGGATGTTTTGCATGGAGCCATCACGCAGAAGTTTTCAACAAATGTCAGCTTGATCTGTGGGGCAGGATGTGAGGAACTTGAGTGTTCAGACTTTCTGTGAACCCACTGCTTGTCTCCACTATCCAAAATCATCAAGAGAGGGAGGAAGGGAGTGGAAAAGGAAAGAAAAGGAAATAAAAAATGTTGATTTTGTGATTGAATCAATTTGGGGTTGGTAGTGGTGGTCTAAAATTGGCTTCTGTGTAAAGTAAAATTCTCCACCTGGAGATCTCAGCTCACAGGACGTTAGAGTAGCTTGAGGGGAAGCATTTCTGGGTAAGAGCACAGAGCCGTCAGAAGGGCCCACAGAATGATAAAGCAAAAGAAATCTGATGCTAGACTTGAAAAATCGCCACGGAACAGGAACTGAGCTGATCTCTTTTAAAGCCTCTGGTAAGTCTAGTTGAGTGGGGAACTCCTAGTTAAAGAACAAACCTGGACATGATGGGGACCTCATGATGGGCGGATCAGGCCACCCTTCCCAGAAGTCCCTGACCAAGCTGAATCCTGCTAAGGTTGAGTCTACCAGGCATTATAAGCCTCTACAGATCACTTCATAGGAAGATCCCAGAGCTGCCTGTGAAGAATTCTTGCAAAAAATAAAAACAAAAAAATAAGCCTGACTCCAGTCAAGTCTCTAGACTTGCTTTGATAGGAAACCCAGGGGAAAGAGAACATGTGAAATGACACCATAAAGATGCACCCGGCAACCGAGAGCCAGGGAAACTAGGACAAATGAACAAAGAAATTTTGTTCAAATAAATGGTTTTTCAACAAATAAAGGGCATTAAAAGGGAGTGGGGTGGGGAATTGTTAGAGATTTGATAGGATTTAAGAAATGCAAAGAGTGAAACTTGTTTGGATTCCATTCAAAGAAACCAACTGCAAAATGGCATTTTTGGAGACCATCGAAGGAAAATTGAACTGACTGGACAGTAACTGAATCCAGGGATATTGTTATTATATCTGACCAGAAGGATATTAGGTGATGTTAGAAAGTTCTTGCTAATGTTAGGTGTAATAACAGTATCATGTTATGTTTTTATTAAGGTACTTAGTGGTTAGAGGTAATTCCTGACTTATTTACAAGTGAAATGATACGTCATCTGGAACTCACTTTAAAATATTCCAGCAAAAGTGAACAGACAATTCAATGACATCATTTGTTTGTGGAAGACTGGATGAAGGAGTGGGGCGATGCTTGAGGCTGGGTCTTGAGTACAGCAGCCCTCATTACCCTTCTCGCTGCATCTGTCGTTTTTTAATTTCCATAAAAGGTAACATGAATGTGATTAATTTTTAAAATCTTGAGAGCTGAACTGAAGCATTTTCTAGGCTCAAGGCAAAGGGAAATCGGGTCCACGGTGAGATTCCAAGAGGTGGCAGGCCTGGGGAGCCCCACTGGGCTGCAGTCTCTCGGCAGCACAAGGCAGCTTCTACCCACATACATGGAAGATGAAGGCTCCCCGCGCAGCCCATTGTCAAACTGTCTATTTGACATGCTGCACTGGCTTCTGTAATGTCTAACTATCTATGGAGCTAATTAAATTATTAGATTCAGAGCTGTGAGATGGCCCAGTTTACATGCAAAGAATCCTTCTTCCAACACTGCAGCCACCGAGTGAATTCCCCTTGAAGTCATAATTAGTCATCCGGAGTGATTCCCAATCAAGTTGTGTCGCTGATGAAGAATTCCCAATTTGCTCCTAACACTTCCCTAGTGGTGAAGTTGTTTACTGGATTTCAGCACGAACAGCTGGAGGCAGGGCAGACAGGGACAAAGCCTTCTCGGTCTGGCCTGGAAGGGCCTGTCCTTGAGTTAGGCTGTCCAGTTACTGAGGCCTCTCTTAAATTACCAGGGACTGAGTTTACTCCTCTTCAAAGGCTCAGACAAGGCCTGTTGACTGTGACTCAGAAACACGAGTGACTGTGATGAGGGAACTGTGCCCCGGTCTTCTCTTCTGGCATTCCTTGAGGCCAGAGAAGGGGCCTAACCCCCTTGAAGAGAAGCGACAGGGAGGCACAGTGTGGTGGGAAAAAGCCACAGGCTCCCGGCAGGTGCCCACACTCCCCTCAGCTCTTGGGGTCCTCATCTGTAAGATGGGGGCTGAATGAAGAGATTTCAAAGATTCCTTTCCAGATGAGCTTAACTGGTTGGAGTTCTTTGGAGAAATAACCCTAAACCTCAGCGCCAGATGTTGGCAGTTTCCATGGTCCGCAAAGATGCGGTATATCTTAGTGGTCAACCAAGGACCCTGAAGCCAGAGTGCCTTGGTTCTGGTGCTGCTCCCACTCTCACCAGTGGTGTGGCCTTGGGCATGTCACTTAACCTCTTGAGCCTCGGTTTCCCCTCTGTCAAACAAGGATAACAGCAGGCCCTTCCTCACAGTTTTTATGAGGACCAAGGAAATGGACACATGTGAGACACGCAGAATTTAAGAATAAGAACAATCCAACTACTGCCTTTCTACCTATCAAGAGTAGTAACACTTTACACTCCTGTAAGCCCTAGGAATCAAGCAGGATGCTGTTGATGTTTTGGGATTTGGTTAGACCCTCCTCATTGATTTTAGAGTCTAGAAGATAGGCATTCCTATGAAAGCCTTGGCCTTGACAGTGGTAGCTGTTATGATACGAAGTAGCGTTGATCACGCACTCTTACTCCTGAACTTGCTTTTTAAGCCAGCAGGTTGGAAGAACATGAGGTTGGGAAGGATATCTGGTGTTTTCCAGCTAAAGCCTCAATCAGAAATTCAAGTCTCTGGGGACACCTGGGTGGCTCAGTTTTCTTCCCTAGGGTCATTCTTGGTTGCAGGGGGGCTGTTCTGTGTGTGGTAGGGTGCTTTGTAGCATCTCTGCCCTCTGCCCACTTGCATCCAGCAACATCCCTCCCCCAGCCCTAGTCGAGGCAACAAAAATGTCTCCAGACAGTGCTGAGTGTCCACTGGGTGGGAGACACTGCCCTCAGTTGGAGCCATCGATCTAGACATCCAGACCATCGGCATGGACTCAACACCTCATTCCTGCCCCACCAACATTGCTTTCTATGCTTTGCATACTACCACCTCAGAGCAGCAGACCTGATGATCCCATAGCAGGATGGAAAGGAAGCACGTGGCTATGAATTCAGGAATAGGTGATCCCTAGAAATCGGTTAGGTGGGCAGCTGGCATGAGGTTTCAGGACTTTTTCACATGGGTCAGTTTTTTCTTGACAACAATGTCAATTTTACTTCTTCTCCAGTCTTTTACACAAAGTACATTCTTAGTACGTCTCTATTAAAAGTCATGGCTGTGAAGACTATGAGTAGCAGAAAAATGCCAAAAACAATGAAAAGAGCAGGAAAAAACTATGAACACTGTCAAGGCATCTATGATGGCAAGAGACATGATGGAATGAAGGTAGTGGGATTGTGGGTGATATTTCCTCCTCTTTCCTATAACTTCCATCATACCTTTGTAATTTAGTAATATTTCAGATGGTGTTCCCAGACATGGGTTCCTATCCCCCGACTCCCTCTCCAGATTGTGTCACCAGAACAGTAGTAACCTCACGCCATACAATTACTACCTGGCCTCCCTGAATTACCACCTGGATCCACAGTTTGATCTCAATGTCATCTGTATGGCCTGTGCTGTTTCTAAATTGCCCTTAATACGTTCATAGGAAGTTTATTAAAACTCAAAAATGACTACATTGTTTTAAAGAAAGAATTAAGGCTTATTCTTCTGTGGCCTGAACCCATTTGTGAATCTGAAACCAATAGGTGCCTTGGACCACCCTGGGGAAGCCTACAGAACTCCAGGGAACCCTTCTCTTCTGACACTGCCCAGATGGAGGTGGGATCCACCCCCTGCGGTCACGTGAGTAGAGTAGGCCCCACCCCTAACCTGAGCTGGGCCAATCAGGTTCTCTCTCTCAGAAATCAGGAATTCTGAAGCAAGAGACGCAGCCCTTGTACTGTTACATAAGCGGCAGTTCTCGAAAAATAATAAATGCCTGCTATTTGGATCCCCAGTTTTTGTTCCTTCTGAAGTGTAGTTGGTCAGTTTTGCCTGGAATCTTCCCCCATCGAAAATAATAATGATTGTATTTGTTTGTTTCAGCTGGCTCTAATTGAATTTTGCTTCTTGCAGCTAAGAGAATATTATCTCCGAGGTGTCATCCTTGAGAGTCCTTTATTATTCACACAAATATCAGGCCATAAGTGCTCTGCTCCTCTTCCCAGTGGTGACCTTTTTAATGGTCACATCTTAAGAGCAGGAATATTGGCTTTAGTCAAACTGATTTCTTCTCAGCTCTGCCTCTTGAAGCCTGAGTTTGTCCACATAGGGGATAAATGGACACATTGTTGTTGTAGGGGATGGAGGGTTTTAAATGAGGGGCGTGCACAGGGCTATCTCTGAACACACCACCCCCTTTCCGGTTATTCTCTATTAACTCAAGGTCCAACCCTTCCCCCATCCCATTTTGCAAAAACAGTCTATATATTTCTCCAAGCGCTTCTCACATTTTTTTTCCCTCTCTCTCCCCAAATCCCAACACTTGATTTGAGCATGTCTTTATGGCTTTCGTTTTCCTCTCCAGGATTTCCTGGACCATAGAGGTGTTTGTTAGGTTTCTTCTGACCTAGAATTTGGGTCTCATACAAGTCCCTTACAATAAGTACTGGTTAATGGGCTTGGAACATCTTTGGAGATGCTTCACCGACATCCCATACATTTAATCTGGAAATAGTACTAATTACTGGGTTCTTACTATCTGCTTTGCTTGAGTTATCTCACTTAATCCTCTTGCAACTTTTTGAGGTAGGTGACGCCATTCTGCCCATTTTACAGAAGAAGAAGCCAAGGCTCAGAGGATTTCAATAATCATTTCGATATCGCATAACTAGTAACTAGTAGAGCTGAGTCCAGAATGTGCATGCGTAACTGTTAAGTGTGCTAAATTTACATTTAGTAAATTTACATTACTTGGGACCAACTTCCTGGCCTGCCCCCAGTAAAGGATGAGTCAAGCACCATGACACGCCTGTTCATCGTGGGCCCAGAGCGAAGGTCTCTGTATCCAGGGCCAGGAGGGTCCTTACTTGCAGTGTCCCGGAGCACACGATGCTGCCCCTCCCCAGAAAGTCCTGGCTTGCGCTGCCCAGCCCCTTTATTTGGAGTTACTGCTACTTCTCTCCTTCATCTACAGGCCATCTACATCCTCAGCTGCTTTCCCTTCTGTTTATTGAGCACTGGCTGTGGACCACAGGAATGTCCAGAACATAAATCACAACGCATAAGAGCTCTTATTTTCATCATTCAGCTTCACACACACCCGGCTCCCAGTGGCCAACATGGCGCCCAGTGATCCAGCCCAGCCTCCGACCCAAACCCCCTCCTATCCCACCCCCAGCCCTCACAGGCTCCAGCTGCAGTGGTTCCCTTGCAGCTGTGGGAATACTCTGGAGCTCCTGCGTCGGAGACTTTGCATTTACCATTCCTTCTGCCTGGCTTGCTTACCCACGTCCTTCAGTACTCTAGTCAAATAGTCCTCAAAAACTGTGCTCTGCCCTCTCCGTAGGTGATCTTTCATCCCCAGCAACCCTGTGAGGTAGGGACCAAATGGGGTTAAGCCCCTAGGAAATCACTAGTATTTGACCATTTGACTTACAGAAAAGCCATCTCATGTCGTTCAACCTAATATTTTATTTTCCCTATTTTACAGAGGAAAGAAATGGAGCTTAAACAATTTGGCAAAGGTCACATTGTGATCAAGTGGCAGAGCCAGGACTCCGTCTTAGCCCTCTCTGCATCCTAAGTCCACACTCTTAATGTCTAACCATTTGCCTCCCAGACCTTCCCTGTTTCCTTCTTGGAATTCTGTCCTTTCCTGTCGTCCAGGAGCCTGACATACCCTCTATGAAGCTGGGGTACCAAGAAACTGGAACACTAATATTCCGACTTTAAAAGCCCTGAGCCTTTCAGTGAACTTAGAGGTTGCACGCCGGGGCATCTCAGGTCTCTGCTGCCATCCTGTTCCATGCCCCTGGTAAGTGAGTGACCCCAGGCAGCCAAGGATGTGCCCTACAGACCAGACCTGCACTTCCTGAAAAGTGCAGAGGCAGCACAAGCTGTGAGGCATTGGGCACCTTGCCTGAAAACAGAAAAATGTCTCAGGAAATGTGGGAGAGCCAAGAAACCCGAGAACTCAAGAACACTGAGAAGACAGAGAACTGTAACTCTCTTCTGCTATAACTCACCGTCTGAGGGGAAGCCTCCCTAGACAGTCAGCCCACAACCGGGGGCCTGGGGAAGTGTGAGGGTCAAAATCAGAGGAGCAGGCAGCGTGAATAAGCACAAGCTGAGGGCCTTTGGGGAGCATCAGCCCCCATCATCTCTCGCCCCCAGCATACAGGCAGTCTGAAGGCCAGATCTGGCCCCGGGCTTGGTCGTGTTGATGCCATTTTGAATATCATTGCCAGATCCTAGTGTATGCTACAGTCTTAACCAGTTATGGCAAATCTCCTCAGAAGAATAGTGACTCCCATCCTCTGTTTAGTGCTCTGGCTTTCCAGTTCTACCCGGATCTGGGTCTACCTCACAACTCCTTATCCCACCAGGGTCTTTGATACTTCAGGAGTCTTAGAGAATGGGCCATGGAGGGTCATTTCAGAGCCTAACTCACTGTCTCGCAGAACATGGAAGTCCATTAAATGTTCTTAGGTGGAGGAGTCAGAGAGTATCAGATCTTTCGCTTTGTTTTTTAAAAGATGGCTGACAGCTGTGTGAAGGATGGTGGAACTGAGGGCAGAATCTGAACAGGGGAGACCATTTCAGGGGCCATTGTTCTAGTCCCAGAGAGAGATGGTGTTCATTTGGCCAGGCCCAGAGAGGTGGCCATGGAGGGAGATGGGAAAGAACCGATTCACCAGGTATTGTTGAGATGTCTGTACCTGCTGGCGAGCTGCCTCTGGGTAGGCTGAGCGGGTACTCGAGAGGTCTATCCTCTGATCTCAACCACATGGCTAGTGGACCAAGTCACCCACAAATCCTTTCCAGCTTGATGATTCTCTGGTTTGGTATGGAACAACAATGACACGCTATGGCTGTGGATGACAATACGCAGTATTGAGTAGTTGTGATTGATTTCCCTGTACGTGGTCTTATTTAATCTTCACAGCAACCCTGGGAGGTGCATGTTATTTTTCATCTTTCAGAAATTAGAAAATCCAGGTTCAGAGAGTTTAAATGATGGATTCAAATGCTAATCAAATACCTTGGCTTTTGGATTCAAATGCAAGTCTTCCAACTCCAGAAGCTACCTGATTCTTCTATCATGAGAGTAGATAAATCTTCTGAGCAAAAGTGCCAAGGAGACCATCAAGTTGAGACTAATAAAATCAATAAAACTCATGCTGTTATTTTTAAGTAAATAAATATCCATGTTATTAAATTGATACAAGTATAATGATAATAACACCCCACATCTGAGTGCTTACAATGTGTTAAGAAATGATTGAAACACCAAGTATATAATCATAATCTGGTCCTCAGAGGAACCCAGAAAGGTAGGCACAACTATGATCTCCATATTATATATGGAGAAACTGCAGCACAATGATTAAATATATTGTCCAAGTTCACATGGCTAGTCTTCTGTGGAACCGGGATTAAAACTCAGGTCACTGAGACACCCAAGTCCTTTGGAGTAGATGGTCTTCCAAGAGAGAATATATACACAGTGCTATTCTATGCATAGGAAGCTTCTGAAGCTTCCTACTCCCTGTAGGAAGGAAGACCAGAAGCTAGAATGGGAGGGGAGGATACCAGTTCTCACTGTCTGCCTTTTCCTATCACTTGAATTCTTTAAGCTCCAGCTGGCCACCAACACCCATTCTCCAACTCTTCCTTTATTTATAGAAACCCCAAGTGTTATCTGGGCATGTGGGAGCCCACCTAAAGAGTGTACTTCCCAGCCTCCTCGGTAGTAGGTATGACTAAGTTCTAGCCATCAGAATGAGGGCAGAAAGAGTAAGTATAAAATCCTGGGCCATGTCCTTAAAAGGAATAGATAGATGTTACCCTAAATTTTTTCCCTCTGGGTTGCTGGGATGTAGACCTGATGGCAGGAACTCAAGCACCCACCTTGGACCTAGAGACAAGAGCAATATATTGAGGATGAGAGAGCTACCTTATCAAATCTAGGGAGTCTATTTCTTGACCTTTACCTGAGGAAAAAAATCAAATTTCCATCATATTTATTTATTTATTTATTTATTTATTTATTTATTTATTAAACAGAGATAGAGAGAAAGCACAAGCAAGGGGAGTGGCAGGCAGAGGGAAAGGGAGATGCAGGCTCTGCTGAGCTGAGGCTTGACACCAGCACCTTGGGATCATGACTTGAGCCAAAGGCAGATGCTTAACTGACTGAGCCCTCCAGGCACTCCAAACTTCTATCATATTTAAACCACTATACTGGCAGATCTATTTTTAACAAGCTTCTATGTATCTAACATGCATGCATATATTGCTTTTTACAATAAGAAAATAAATTTAAAAAATCATGACATAGGAAACATGACCACAGTTATATATTTGAGACAAGTCTTCAGTGAAATAGTAGTAAATGTTTATTTGTTTGTTTGTTTTGAGAGAGAGTGTGAAAGCTGGGGGAGGGGCAGACAGAGAGGGAGAGAGAGAAATCCAAGCAGCCTCCTCACTGAGCACAGAGCTTGACTCGTGGCTCAATCTCACCATCTTGAGATCATGACCTGAGCCAAAACCAAGAGTTGGACGCTTAACCTACTGGCACCCCAGTAGTAAATGTTCAAAAAACAGCTCTCCCAGGGTGGGGGCAAGCCCTGATTTGTAGCATTTTCCAATTTCCCTGGTGTAAATACTCCTCCAGGACTGATTTCAGGGTACCAGTGTGAGGTCACTGGGCACCGAGTTGGGAAGAGATGGCACACTGTTGACTCCCAAGAGTTAATATGAGCTACCTCTAGCACACCACTGCAATTATCCTGGTGAACTTTGCAGAACATGCTTTAAATACTAATTGCAGCACACTCTGGACATGATCAAATAGGATTCTCAGGAGCCTCGAGTATAGATAAATTAGAAAGATTTTTTTTTAAATAAAAGGTATTCCCTTAACTGTAAGACATTGCTTAAGTCAGAAAACTTTACAAAACATGAAAGATACTTAATTTTACTTGTCAAACTATGGGTTTGAACTCTTTATAAGTTTCAGTCTGACTATAATAGTAGTATAAAAAGATGAAAGCTAGAAATGATGCTGGGAACACATAGTGCTTTAACAAATGTTTATCATACCTGCTAGAATGGGAGAGCAAGAGGGAAATCCGATATAGCCCCTGCCCTTGAAACAATGGTGGCTTCTTTTCTTTTCTTTTTTTTTTTCCCCAAGATTTACTTTTTTCATTTGCGGGGCAGTGCAGAGGGAGAGAGAAAATTCTGGAGCAGATTCCCTGCTGAGTGTGGAGACTGACATGGGATTCAATCCCAGGACCTGAGATCATGACAGGAGCTGAAATCAAGTTTGCTACTTAACTGACTGAGCCACACAGGCACCGTGAAACACTGGGGGCTTTAACCTGCAGTGTCTAGGAATGAAGCTCCATTTGTCAGTTGGTAAGATTTCTGATGGTTATACCAAAGAAGAGTATTTCACTCTGTCCAAAAACACAAATTAAAATGAAGTCTTCCAGGGACTCCTGGGTGGCTTAGTGGGTTCTGCCTTCAGCTCAGGTCATGATTCCAGGGTCCTGGGATCGAGCCCCACATCAAGCTTTCTGCTCAGCAGGGAGCCTGCTTCCCTTCCTCTCTCTCTCTGCCTGCCTCTCTGCCTACTTGTGATCTCTGTCTGTCAAATAAATAGATAAAATCTTTAAAATGAAGTCTTCCAGGCAACAGGGTGGCTCAGTTGGCTAAGCGTCTGCCTTTGGCTCAGGTCATGATCCTGGAATCCTAGGATCAAGGCCTGCATCAGGCTCTGTGGTCAGCAGGGAGTCTGCTTCCCCCTCTGACCCTCCCCTTCTCATTCTCTCTCTCTCAAATAAATAAATAAAATATTTTTAAAAATGAAGTCTTCCTTATTAGAATTTTAATTTAATTTTACAGAAACTATCCCCTCATCATAAAGAAGAGGTGGTGAGTTCAAGAGCATACTCCACAGGAAGAAGTAGAAAGTGGGTAAGTTTGGGGTGCTTGGGTGGCTCAGTTGGTTGGGTGTCTGACTTTTGGTTTTGGCTGAGGTCATGATCTTAGGGTCATGAGATCGAGCCCCATGTCAAGCTCAGGTTGAGCGTGGAGTCTGCTTAAGATTTTCTCTCTCCCTCTCCCTAAGCCCCTCCCCCCACTCAAGCTCTCTCTCTCTCTCTCAAATAAATAAATCTTAAAAAAAAAAAAAAAAGGAAGGAAGGGGTACCTTTGGGAAGGGCTGACCACACAAAGCAATCACCACAGTTACAGCATTTTTAAATCTGAAGGACAGTGAGATTACAATAACAAATGCTGGAAACTTACAGGGCTCCAGAAGTTTCCCTAAGGAAATGGTGGAAGCTCTATTACCTCACCAAGTCTCACAGATAAATTTCAAAGAATCTGAGCTCATAAACATCAGCATATCAAACATCCCCAGATCCTTTCCCCATAAACCAGGGTTAAAACAAAAAATCTACCTAGGTGAAAATAGCTGAAGAAATGCTATATCATGGTCTGAATTATTCATTCACTTAAAACAATCCTCTACACTTCGAATTTGCTTTATGTAATCTAGAATCAAGTCTTTTTAATTTTTTTTAATTTTTAGAGATTTTATTTATTTACTTGACAGACAGAGATCACAAGTAGGCAGAGAGGCAGGCGGCGGGGGGAGGCTCCCCGCTGAGCAGAGAGCCTGATGCAGGGCTCAATCCCAGGAACCTGGGGTCATGACCTGAGCTGAAGGCAGAGGCTTTAACTCACTGAGCCACTCACACCCCTAGAATCAAGTCTTTTAATCCATGGCTCTGACTACAAGGTCTGATTGGGATGGGCTTCAAGCCTCAACCGAGATCCCCATGAATGAATCTCCGTGGGGTTACTGCTGCATTGGAGAGGGTAGGACCCAGCCATCTCTACTCTCTAGGAGTTGCATGGAAAGGAAAGGAGAAGCATGTTGGATCCCAGGCTGTCTTGCTACTGGTGTCTGGTGTCAATGCAGAGGTCACCAGTGGCCCAGAGTAAGTCCAGCTGGCAGATGGTTGGATAGCCTACAGGGCTACCCTGGGCTTATCTTCTTGGCTGCAAGCCTCTGAGCTATGGGGCCTTGTCTGAGCAGCCGGATTCCACACAAGCAGAAACCGGACGCCCCTGGTAACATCCAGCCAGTCAGCAACGAGCTTCTGGGCAATTCTTTCAAAAGACGGGATGGGCACCTGGAGCCAGACTTTATCAGACTTACTGAAGTTTGACCCTTATAAACAGTTCAGTTTTCCAGAGTTTTCTGGCTTGCATGTGGTTGAAAGTGGGACTGTGCCAAGTTCTGAGTCCAGCTTTGACATGTTTATCCTCCACCACCTGCTCCAGAACACGAGGTGAGTAAGTGGCCAAGGCTTGTGCGCTGGGTGTGTGTGGGGCTCCCTGACACACCAGGGTCACGTGTCCATACAGGTGGCCACCAGCCATTCTTCTGGGCTTGTAGCTCCTGACAGATTCCATTTTGGCTCCTCTCACAGGTTGTGGTTCAGGCTGATACTTGGGGAGTATGTTTTCTTGTGCCTACTGCCATCAGGAAAACTGCATACTTTGTGCCTGTCAACACCGTTCTTCAGAGTTCCCTGGACCTCAAGTGCAGTGACAGTGAAAAAACCAACTTGAGGTAAAAAGAGTTTACCTGAGCCCTAGTCAACAAAAATTACTAGTGCCTTCCAAATACAAGGTATTCTCAGGGTGCCCAGGTGGCTCAGTCAGTTAAGTGTCTGCCTTCAGCTCAGGTCATGATCTCAGGGTCCTGGGACCGAGCCCCACATCTGGCTCTCTGCTCAGCGGGGAGCCTGCTTCCTCCTCTCTCTCTGTCTGCCTCTCTGCCTACTTGTGATCTCTGTCAGTCAAATAAATAAAATCTTTTTAAAAAATTAAATAAATATATATGTATATACATACATACACCCAGGGTACTCTCCTGAGAAGTATGATGTTGGGGGAGACCCTACAAAGAAGTAAAACTGGGTACAAAGACAAAGTAAAAAATTTGGTGCTGGCTTTGTGCAGCAGAGAAGGCAAGATCTGGAATAAGTACTTCTGGCATCTCTCCTCCTTGGGGAAGTTTGATCACCACCCAGCATCCAGTCCAAATTATTTAGGCTAAACCACATTTGTGGACGCATCATACAAAATGGCTGCTTTTCCAGTCAAAAATGTAGAATGTCAGCAACTTCATTTGGCTTAACCTAATAATCAGTTCTTCCAAAGCACTTTGCCTGTTTCTGTGTGTGTGTGTGTGTGTGTGTGTGTTCCAAGCAGTGTGCTGGTGCTGTGGATGAAAGGCTAAATCGACCAGGCGGATGTCCACGGTGAGCCTGACTCTCAGTACGACACACAGAGAAAATTTCATACCATCAAGCAGGGTTCAAGAGTGGCACTACTGACATTTTCGATCAGGTAATTCCTTGTCGAGGGGCTGGCTGGGCTGTGCCTTGCAGTAGATGCCATTGGTATACCGTCTACCCCCTATGCAGCTGTGACAAGCAAAAATGTCTCTGGACATTGTCAGGTGTCCCCTCAGGAACAAAATCACCCCAGATTGAGAACCACTGTGATAGATGTGCGAAGGTGGCAGGATGTCAATGGGTGATTCAGAGAAACTTTCTGGAAAGGATGACACCTGGGGTAGGTCTTGAATGACATGCAGGAACTAGCAAGGTGAAGCAAGACAGAGGCACGGCACAAGCAAAGACATGACACCTTACCCGCACTTTACCTTGACTAGGCACAGGTGTGGCCCTAACACAAGTGAAAGCCAGCTTTCAAAAGTGAACTTGAACAAGATATATTAGCCGAAATATGCACTCTTTAAAAAGTAGATCTCGCCGAGTCTTTGTTTCTGATATAAACTTCTTTCCATGAATTCCTCTGCTTTCAACAGTACTTGACCCAAATATAGGACCTTGATGAATTAAGTGAGGTCATTCAGAACGGTTTTAATGCTCGTGCAGAAGCAACACCAAGATTTATAATAATACTATCTTCTTTTGGCAAGCTGCTTTATAGGGCTTTTTCCCTCTGTATTATTTTCCTTTTTGCATTAATGTTTTAAGTGCCTAATGAGATGTTGAATACACATGCAAAATATTTTTTTTGTTCTTTATTTTAATTCCAGTGTAGTTAACATACATATGGTGTTATATTGGTTTCAAGAGTACAATATAGTAATTCAACAATTTAGTACGTTATTCAGTGCTCATCGCATGTGCAGACCTTAGTCCCCATCACCTGTTTAACTCATCCCTCACCCATCTCCCCTCCTTTTGTCTGTTTTTGTTCTCTATAGTTAAGAGTCTGTTTCTTGGTTTGTTTCTCTCTTTTATTTTTTTCCTTTGTTTGTTTGCTTTGTTTCTTAAATTCCACATATGAGTGACAGGATATGGTATGTCTTTCTCTGACTGACTTATTTCACTTAGCATAATACTCTCTAGCTCTATCCATGTTGTTGCAGATGGCCAGATCTCATTCTTTTTTATAGCTTTTTTATAACTGTGTGTGTGTGTGTGTGTGTGTGTGTGTATCACATCTTCTTTACCCATTCATCTGTTGATGGACACTTGGACTGCTTCCATAATTTGTCTGTTATAAATAATGCTGCAATAAGCATAGGGGCACATACATTCTTTCCAATTAGTGGTTTTGTATTCTTTGGGTAAATATCCAGTAGTGTGATTGCTGGATCATAGGGTAGATCTATTTTTAATTTTGTTTTTTTTTTTTTAAAGATTGTATTTATTTATTTATTTGACACAGAGAAAGAGAGAGGGCACAAGTAGGTAGAGCAGCAGGCAGAGAGAGAGAGGGAAGCAGGCTCTCCGCTGAGTGGGGAGCCCGATGCGGAACTCAATCCCAGAACTCTGGGATCATGACCTGAGCCGAAGGCAACCGCTTAACGGACTGAGCCATCTGGGTGTCCTTATTTTTAATTTGTTGCTGAAACTCCATATTGTCTTCTACAATGACAGTACCAGTTTGCTCTCCCACCAACAGTGCACAAGGTTCCGTTTTCTCCGCATTCTTACCAGAACTCAGGTTTTGTGTTTTTGGTTTTAGCAATTCTGACAGGTGTGAGGTGGTATCTCATTATAGTTTTGATTTGCATTTCCCTGATGAGAGTGATGTTGAGCATCTTTTCATATGTCTGCTCGTCATCTGGTTGTCTTCTTTGGAGAAACGTATATTGGTGTTCTCTACCCATTTTTAAATGGATTATTTGTTCTTAGGGTGTTGAGTTGTGTAAGTTCTTTATATATTTTGGATACTAACCCTTTATCAGATAGGTCATTTGCAAAAATCTTCTCCCATTTAGTAGGATGTCTTTTAGTTTTGTTGATTGTTTCCTTTGCATACAGAAGCTTTTTATTTTGATGTACTCCCAAGAGTTTACTTTTGTTTCCCTCACCTCTAGAGACATATCTAGAAAAATATTGCTATCGCACATGTCAAAGAAATTACTGCCTGTGCTCTCTTCAAGGACTTTTATGGCTTCGGGTCTCACATTAAGGTCTTTAGTCCATTTTTAGTTTAATTTTGCATGCAAAAGAATATTTAACATGCAAACGCACAGAGTCCTAATGAAGCATGTAACCTCCAGAGAGCAGATACATAGACCATCACCTCCACCTTTGAAGTCTCCGTGTGCTCCTTCCTAATTCTATTCCTCCCTCTACCTCCAAGGGAGAAAGATTTTTTGTTCACAGACAGTTTCCTGAACACCCCACTAGCTATGGGTCAGGCTCCGTGCTCTAAAGTAGTGGACAAAACAAAGCCTTCCCTTCCCTAACTTAGAACACTTTCGTGTCAACCATTTTAATTTGACTTCATGGTCTTAATATTCCAGTGAGATGCATTTAAGCAACTAATAATTACTCTTTCCCTGGCCTGCTTCACAGATGAGGAAATGAAAGCTCAAACTATTGACTCGTCCTGGGTCGTGTGGTTTCCAAGTGGTAGAACTGGAACAAGAAGACATGTGGCTTTGTCCCCTCCCTTCCACCTCCTTCCATTGCACCACATCTTTCCTCCTCCTCCTCTTCTGGCTTCCCCTGATAGCACACTGAGGGTTCGACGGCTGCCAGATGTCAAGCTCAGCAGCTAATGTGAGGCAACCGCAGAGCAGGGAGGTGGGTGGGGTTCAGAGACCCCTAACAGCTGAGCTGGATTCAAGACAAACCAGCTTGCATGTTGGGAGGGGAGGCCTCTGCAGTGAAACAGCCCCCAGTGGGGCCAGACTTGTGCCCAAGCAGTTGATTCCATATCCAACCCCCATCTTAAAGTCGCACCATATCATACTCACCAAGCCATCTTTTTGCCTTTTCCAGTTGATTGGGTTAAAAATGGTTTATCTGTATTCATTTATTGGTTACTTGAGTTGGATAAATTTGGGGCCATTTATGTATGACTCAATTTCTGCTTCATTTATTGGTATTTTTTTTTAAGATTTTATTTATTTGACAGAGAGAGATAGAGACAGTGAGAGGGAGAACACAAGGTGGGGGAGTGGGAGAAGGAGAGGCAAACTTCCTGCTGAGCAGGGAGCCTGATGCGGGACTCAATCCCAGAACACTGGGATCATGACCTGAGCCAAAGGCATACACTTAACCACTGAGCAACCCAGGCATCCCAGTTGTTGGTATTCTTTGGTGAAGACCTCCCGGTAAACAAAACAGCTAATGCCTTGGATGGCCCAGATGACAGGAAGACAGCCCTTGGAGGCTGCCTGAGGATGAAGAATGGCTTTTATCTACTGTAGCAACTCTGAACCATAGGCAGTAACTACCTGAGGAGTTTATTGTCTTGAGGAGGTTTAAGGACCATAATAGATTAGCAATCATGGGCTCCGGAGAATGGAGTAGGGGGGCTCTTACATCTCATGTTTATCAACCCTGATGTGACCTATGATTGGTCGGGATTAACCAAACACCAACAAAGGCCTCAGACCAGAGCGGACCATCGTGCCCAGTAATTGGCCTATTTCTCTGTGTGTGAATCACACACTCAAAGGGAGCCAAAGATCTGGTTCCTGGTTCCAGACCCTTTGAAATGAGGACATAGCATGATAAGAAAGTTCTAGCCTCTGTCTGCAATTCCTGCCTGACACCAAGCTCCCAAAACCCTTATAGTTTCCTGAGTGATAAAGATGCAAGGATACCTTTTGTTCTAATATTTGGTCTTTGACCCTAGCTCCTGACAGAGCTTCTCAATTTCTAGGAGTTTCCTGGGTGACAGGAGCATCTTTTGTTCTAACGAGGTGACTCTTGGTGAGCACCTGGAGAGCTTCAGAATGGGGGCTGGTGACCAGAAAGACCACACCATGATCAGAAACTTGGGACATGTAGCCCTGTGCCCGTCTTCCTGGGAGGGGAGAGTGAGTGGAGAGGAGTTAATAATCCTTCATGCCTATGTTGTGATGAGCCTCCATAAAAATCCCTCAGCTGAGGGGTTTGGAGAGCTTCTGCATTGGTGAACACTTCTATGTGCTGGTATCCTGTGGAGGTGGCCCAGCTCCACAGGAGCAGAGTGTCCTGCCCCAGGAATCCTTCCAAACTTTGCCCTGTGCACTTCTTTATCTGGCTGTTCATCTATATTCTTTATATCCTTCATAATAAACCAGTTAATGTAAGTGTTTCCCTGAGTTCTGTGAGAAAGTCTCAAACCTGAGGAGAAGGCCATGGGAACCCCTGATTTATGGCCAGTAGGTTGGATATGCAAGTGACAACCTGGGACTTTTGACTGGTGTCCGAAGGGAGTAGAGGAAGACAAGAGTCTTCCGTTAGCTCTGTTTGACTCAGGAACTCCGTCCACAGATATTCATTGGATGTTCTTCTGTGCCAGATCCTCTACTGGACACTGGGGATCCAAAGGTGACCAAATCAGAGACCCTATCTTCAAGGTGCCTGCTTACTCTCGGGTGGGTAAGACAGATATTAAATAAATAGTCACATTGCAGTATAGTGAGGGCTATGATAGGAGCAATGCAGGATCCTTCCAGGACTTGGTCACATGGGTGGTCAGGAAAGGATAGCTGCCCTCCACACATAGCAGTGAAAATGTACAGTTGTACAAAGAATCCCTATCTTTCCCCGAAGCCTGTTGGTGAGGTGGTTTTGTGACCTGTCTGTGCTTGACGATACTAGGAAAGCAGTTAGAGGCTGAACTCTTTGCACTAAAGGGCAGAGGAGGTACCGAGGGCCACTATCAACAGCTGTGCAGGTTGTGGCTTGCATAGGGGAACTGGCTAAAGGGAGAAACAGGAGGAAGGAAAGGCTGATTTTACTAAATCTGCCCAAAGAGGTCACCTTTTTCTAACTTGCCCAAAGTCCTGTATTTGCCAGCAGAGAACCTAAGGGAACTATATCTTTCAGTTGCCCTATGATTCTGGAAGGTAGGAATGATGGGATTACCTCTTAGCTGTTTTCATGGTGTCTACACGCCTTGATATCCTTTGGATGTAAGTGGACATTTACACACTTGTTTGGTTCTACATGGAAGGCTGATTCCCAAGCATTCCTTGACCGGTCAGTCAGGGTTAATTCAGAGAAGCAGAAGCTGTGGGTTCTGGTATACAGGATTTAGGACAGGCAGTAGCCTAACTCAGTGGAAGAAGCTGGAGAGGTGACCACTCCAGAGGGCCTGAGGGTGAGAGGGAACCACCAAGCAGTCAGACAAATGGAATCAACCTACCACTGTGGAGGGAACACAAGGGGAAGCCTGTGGGAGGACTTTTGGGGGCTGTGCCCTGTGTGGGTCCCTCCTCGGTGGCTCTGTCACTGAGCATCTGAGGAAGTGTCTGGGGCTGCTGTCAGCTCTCGAGTCAGCAGTCGATAAGAGAAGATGGATGCGGAGTGGAGGAGAATGAGGATGAGCGCAGAGCTGGCCCCTTGGTGTCTGCCTGTCATCCCATCTCACCGTGATGACCTTCCAAGAGTAATGGCCACTGCTTCCGGTTCACCTTCCAGATCCTGCGCAAATTCCTCCAGCAGCCAACTCTACCTCAGAACCATATGGGAAAGGGGGTCTGGGAAAGGTAGTTCCATTTTAACCAGGTCTCTGGAGTACAAACGACCACGCTTGAAGAGAAGGCCGTGGGTGAGGGCAGCTCCCACCCTGCTTCAATAAAGGAACAATTTAATAAGTTTAATAAAGACCCTGGCTTTAATAAAGAAACCAGTGGGGCAGAGGTTCCCACCTCAAAGCAGCAGAGGTTCTGAAACTCATGCGTGGAGCTGAATTGCTTGGGGAGCTGTAACAGGACCAGTTCACAAGCCTTATCACTCCAGATTCCAATGTGCAGCTGGGCGCCTGTTTCAACAAGCTCCATAGGGGATCCTGATGGGCCTGAAAGCTTAAAAACCACTGTCCTCAACCTTACAAGCAAATAAATAGGTTATTAATCAATTCAACTCAAATGGCCGGCTGTTGGAAGCCCTAGATCGATGACCTGGCTTTTAGGGACACTGGGATGGTGACCCAGAATTCCATCCTGAGCTGGACTTGATGGGTCCTCCATCTCTCTGCCTGAACCCTTTCAAAATCAGAGTCAAACTTCACCCCTGGACTCGTCTTGGAGGAAGCTGGGTGTGGCCGGACAGCCAGAGGAATCTTGCAGCTGATACTTGCCAAGGGGCTAATGGATTGGGAAAGCCAAAGGTATGCCCCACCCTGGAAACCGGGTTTACCGGTAACCACACGATTTATTTCATTCAGGTGATCACCATTAAATAGTATGTATCTGGGGGCTCTTGGGAGGTTCAGTAGGTTAAGTGTCTGCCTTCAGCTTAGGTCATGATCCTGGGGTCTTGGAGTCCCGCATCTTGCTCCCTGTTCAGCAGGGAGTCTGCTTCCCCCTCTCCCTCGGTCTCTGCCCCCCACTTATGCACATGCTCCCTCTTCCTCTCTCAAATAAATAAATAAACTCAAAAACAAAAAACCAGTATGCATCTGATACCGTGACGGGCATCCATGCAGGGTACTATGTGAAGCAAGTAAAAATGATGGGTGCCTGCCTTGGAGGTCAGGGATGACCAGAATTCCAGACCCTCCCATGTTCCTTGTGGGCCTTAGGGCTCTCAGATCCTCACCCAGGCACTTACCTACCCAACTTGCTCCTACCCAGCCCTGCAGAAACTTTTGACCCACCTTCCAAGGCTACTGGCAGTGCCAGTCTCTCGCTCCTTAGGGAGGTAAGGGAGGTAACTCGAGAATCTCAAGGAGGATGGGGCTGGGCCTGGAGGCACACAGCTAAGGGGCAAGACAGAGCTGAGAGAAGATCCTCCTGTAGAGTTCCACAGGGCCAGAGTCAAGGCCAGCATGCACTGCTCAGATCGCCCCCTTCCCGTGCCTCCTTTTCCTGCCTTGGCAAACAGAATCGCAGAGGAACAGAAGCACATTAAAATGCCCTTCTTCCCATCTTCTCCTCTTGGTCAGTTTTAGCACTGCTGACTGAACAAACTGGTGAGGGGGCTCAGATCCTCACCCCCACCCGTAAAGTGCCTTGACCCCCCCAGGGAGCGTGTCAGTGATGCAGATTTCTGAGTTCCACCCTCAGTGGGTGAGCCTGGGAAGCTGCATTTTAAATAAGTGACACCAGGGATTCCCACTGAGGTGGTCAGGGACAAGATTCTGGAGAACACTGTCCTGGGCAGACTGCCTTTGGAGGTAGGCTGAGCAGAGAAGGACGGGGCGGAATATGGTTTCAGTCGAGGTGGGAAGGCAGGTGGCACACAAGTGAAAAATACTTAAGGATGGGCAACACGCACAGCCTGGCAAAGAGCCTGAGAAGGGAGGGCTCACCTGGATCGGTTCATCTCAGGCTGCTTTGTTCATGGCTGTATCCCTAGCAGCGAGCAGGGCTCAGACAAGGGGGAGGCAAGCGAGGCACCAAGGGCACAACATTCAAGGAGGCTCTCATGACCAGTTCCCTGCCCTGCACTTGCACAAACCTAGAGAGGACACCTGCTAAATGTTGCCCCCAGCCTAGCCCTGGCACCTGCAGCCACGCCTGCCACATAGTAGGTCCTCTGTAAATATCTGCTGATATTTACATGCATGGATCTATTCAACAGACATGTACTGAGTGCAAGCCTTTACACTAGGTGTGGGCCGTTGGCTGTGGGATGGGGGTGGCCAGGAGAAAATGACAGCCTCCAAATGAATTGGACACAGATTTAGCTCTGAAAGAAGCTTATGATCTGGTAAGTTTGGCAGGCCCGGAAATACAAAATACAAGGGAACAAAGTCTGGTGGAAATGGAAGTTTGGGGGCCGCTGAGACGGGCTTTAATAGATCTCTGCCAGCCGTTGGGCTCCGTGAGAGCACGGACCCTGCCTCTTCCAACAGTCTCTGGTCCTGGCACAGTGCAGGCACATGGTGGACACGATATACATTTGTCAAGGGACAGAATGCTGAGCGCCAGCCCCAAAGTCTGGAGCTCTAACTTGGTGTGGTGTGCAACTTCATAACTGAATCCAAGTCCAGAAAAGCAGGTGCCTGGAATTAGTTGAGGCTCATAACAAAGGCCCCACTAACAATCCAGCTTCGTGATTGCCACACTTGGCTGATTATCCAAAACACCTGAGGAGTGTTTGGAAAATCATGATTCCTAGGCCCCACCCCAGAGCTACCAAATCAGGATCTTTAGGACCAGAAGTCGGGAATCTGTATTTGAACTCCCCGTTGTGGTTCACGAGCACTCAGACTTGGGAACAACGGCTCTGATGGCTCTAATCAGGACTAAAAACTCCAGATTTTTTTTTTTAATTTTATTTCTTTATTTGACAGAGAGAGAGAGCACAAGTAGGCAGAGGGGCAGGCAGACCGAAGGGGAACAGCAGGTTCCCTGCTGAGCAGGGAGCCTGAAGCAGGGCCTGATCATGACCTAAGTGGAAGGCAGACACCCAACCAACTGAGCCACCCAAGCATCCCCAAACCCCAGCTTTTAGGGAGCACTAGACCCAACCTCTAGGAGTGGCCACAGCCCTCGAAAGACCCCAGGCCAGGTGGGGAAGTAGAGGCAGGCAGGGCACCGAAGGCAGCCTGCCTGGGCTCAAATCCACTGACCAGCTGAATGGCTCATTTTTGTCTTTACAATTATTTAATAGAAATTAGATCATAGTATTAGTGATTAGATTATTAATAATTATTTAGCATTAATACAGTAACTACTAATATATAATAGTAGACAACTAGTATTATTAAATTAGAGTAGCTTGAATCATAATATTGGTAATATTATCTATACTTATCGGTTATTAATATATTGTTATTGATGTGTATATTAATGTAATTAAATTTTTAAAAAGATTTTACTTATTTATTTGACAGAACAAGCACAAGCAGGGGGAATGGCAAGTAGGGGAGAAGTGGGCTACCTGCTGAGTGAGAAGCCTGACGTGGGGCTCGATCCCAGGACCCTGGGATCATGACCTAAGCTGAAGGCAGCCGCTTAACCGACTGAGCCCCCCAGGTGCCCCTGTAATAAGATTATTAATAGTTATTAGATTATTAATATATGCTGGAACTCATTTAATGGTATGCTTTTTTCCTCCCTGCCCCACTCTTTTGCTTGAATAAAATATGCACAAAATTTACCATCTTAACCATTTTTAGGTGTACAGTCAGTAGCATTAAGGACGTTCACGTCCCTGTGCAGCCATCATCTCACTCCAGTTCCAGGACTTTTTATCTTGCAAAACAGAAACTCTCCACCCATTAAACAATGATTCCTGCTGCCTCCCCTTCCCCAGCCCTGGGCAACAACCATTCTACTCTGTCTCTGCAAGTTGACTACTTCAGGGACCTCATTGTTTCAGTCCATTCGGGGTGCTCTACCAAAATACCATAGACTGAGTGGCTGAAATAACAAATACTTAATTTTCACGATTCTGGAGACTGAAAAGTTCAAAACCATGAAGCTGGCAGATTAGGTGTCTGGTGTGTCCCCACTCTTGTTTCATAGATGGCCATTTTCTCAGTCTATCCTCACGGGGCAGAAGGGGTATGGTAGCCCTCTAGGGTCTCTCTTATAAGGGCACTAATCCCATTCATGAAGGTTCCACCCTCATGACCTAATCACCTCCCGAGGATTCTACCTCCAAATACCATCACCTTGGGGGTTAGGTTCCCAAACATATGGATTTTGGAGGGACACATTCAGTCCATACCATCACATAATTGGAATCATACAGTATTTGCCTTCAAGTTTCATCCATGATGTAGCATCCGTTTTATTCCTTTTTAGGAATGAATAATATTCCATTGTCTGTATAAGCCACATTTTGCTTCTCCATTCATCTGTTGATGGACACTTGGGTTGCTTCCACATTTTAGCTACTATGAATAACCCTGCTATGAACACAGGTGTACAAATATCTCTTACAGACCCCAATTCTTTTGGGTACATCCCCAGAAGTGGAATTGCTGGATCATGCAGTGAATGTTTTCAGATTTTTGAGGACCCACCGTACTCTTTTCCACAGGAGCGGCGCCATTTTGCTTTCCCACCAGTGGTGTGCATGCATTCCCATTTCCCCACATCTTTACCATATTTAATTTGTTTTTGTTTTTACTTTAATTATAGCCATCCTAATGGACATGAGGTGGTATCTCCTTGTGGCTTGGATATGTGTTTCCCTATGATTAGTGCTGTTGAGCATCTTTTCATGTGCTTATTGGTCTGTCATAGATCCTTGTTCGAGAAATGTCTGAGTACTTTGTCTATTTTTTAATCAGGGTTTTTTGTTGTTGCTGAGATTCAGAAGCTCTATGTGTATTCTGGACATTATCAGATTTACAACTCGCAGACTTGTTGTTGCCTGTGCCTTTGGTTTCATATCCAAGAAATCGTTGCCAAATCCAATGTGCATGAATTGCTTTTAAATTTCTTTCCACATGTCTCAGTTCCTTCTGCTGTACAGAGAGAGGATACAGATAGCTTGAATGAGGTTAAGGGAGATAATAAAGATTTAGCCCAGGGTCCCGTGCCGTAGTCTATGGTCTTTGTCATATGTGCCTTTCTAGCAACACACCCAGCTTCTCAGTTTCCTTTTCTCTTCTCTCCCAAAGCCAGAAGTAGCATCAAAGGACTGGATGCCTATGGCAGAACTTCACTGATGCTCAGGAGCTTTTGTGGGGAGTTCCATCTGGGACCCAAGAGTGGGGTTTGGAAAATTGATTTTAGAGCAGTGCTAGTCTTACTGGTGTTTTTTTCAATACAGCTGCACCTGTGCTCACTCTTCTCCCCTCTGGCTCTTTTCTGAGTCGTCTTCCAGCACCCCTGCTCCTCCTGCCCTGCACCCCCATCTGGGGTACCTGGGTATAGAGGGGATAGGACATGTGACTTTGGGAATAGATGAAGCTGTGGACCCATGGAGCAACCTCAGCAGGGGGCGGGGGACGGGGAGGGGTGCGACAAAGGAAAGCCCCTACACTCCCAAACCTGGAAGCATCTTTCCATATAAAGAAACAAGAAAACAAACCAAAAGATTACCTTCTCCCTTCCACATGCTGTCCACCAGCCTCTCCCGCCTTTGTCCAGGGAAATGAACTTGCCAAGAAGCTGTTTCTTCCACTGTTAGAATATCCTTCTATCCTTCTAGATGGTAGCTAC